>OLKM01001822.1:0-41715 GCA_900291075.1 Melanogrammus aeglefinus | reverse complement strand
CTGTGTCTGGGCGCCCCACCTCGTTGCGGCTGGTGTAGACCAGGATCTCCAGCACCGAGGTCTCCTCCCCGCAGGTCTCCAGGGAGGACAGGTCGTAGAGGGACGAGTACACCGGCCCGTACGCCCAGTCCTTGAACTTACGAGAGAGGTGCCTCACGCCGTCCTCCTTCACCTCCCGGCGGATGATGTGCTGGAAGATCTGAGAGCAAGAACACCTTCACCCTCCAGGCAGATGTATCCCTACTGTCTAACCCCCCTCCCTACTGTCTAACCCCCCTCCCTACTGTCTAACCCCCCTCCCTACTGTCTAACCCCCCTCCCTACTGTCTAACCCTCCTCCCTACTGTCTCTCTGTCTATCTAACCCACCTCCCTAACTGGCTAACATATTTCCTACTTGTCGCTACCCCCCTCCTTACTGTCGTAACCCCTCCTCCTTACCTGTTACTGATACCCTCCTCCTCCTACTGTCTAACCCTCCCTCCTACCTGTCTAACCCCTCTCCCTGACTGCCTAAACCTCTCTACCTGTCTAACCCCCCCTCCCTACTGTCTACCCTTTAACCGTCCTCAACTGCCTATCGATCTATCCCTCCACCTCCCCTACTGTCTAACCCTCCTCACCTACCACTGTCCTAACCCCCCTCTCTCCCTACTGTGTCTAACCCCCTCCCTACTGTCTAACCCCCCTCCCTTACTGTCTAACCCCCTACCTACTGTCCTAACCCTCCTCCTCCCTACTGTCTAACCCCCCCTCCCTGCTGTTGTCTAACCCCCACTTCCCCTACTGCCTAAACCCCCCTCCCCTACTGTTTCTAACCCTCCACCTTCCCTACTGTTCTAACCCTCCCCTCCTCCTATCTGTGTCTAACCCCCCTCCCTACTGTCTAACCCTCCACCTCCCTACTGTCTAACCCCCCTCCCTACTGTCTAACCCTCCTCCTCCCTACTGTCTAACCCCCCCTCCTCCCTACTGTCTAACCCCCCCCTCCCTACTGTCTAACCCCCCTCCCTACTGTCTAACCCCCCTCCCTACTGTCTAACCCTCCCTCCTTCCCTACTGTCTCTAACCTCCTCCCTACTGTTATCTAACCCTCCTCCTCCCTACTGTCTAACCCTCCACCTCCCTACTGTCTAACCCTCCACCTCCCTACTGTCTAACCCTCCACCTCCCTACTGTCTAACCCTCCTCCCTACTGTCTAACCCTCCTCCTCCCTACTGTCTAACCCTCCTCCTCCCTACTGTCTAACCCTCCTCCTCCCTACTGTCTAACCCTCCTCCTCCCTACTGTCTAACCCTCCTCCTCCCTACTGTCTAACCCTCCTCCTCCCTACTGTCTAACCCTCCTCCTCCCTACTGTCTAACCCTCCTCCTCCCTACTGTCTAACCCTCCTCCTCCCTACTGTCTAACCCTCCTCCTCCCTACTGTCTAACCCTCCTCCTCCCTACTGTCTAACCCTCCTCCTCCCTACTGTCTAACCCTCCTCCTCCCTACTGTCTAACCCTTCTACTATCTATCCCTCCCCCTCCCGTCTCAGGTCCAGTAGGGCTTCATGGAGCACTAGGCTGCGGACTGCGCTGGTCCCTTAAAGCCATCAGCAGAGTAGTGACCAGGTAGAAGGCCTCCTGACCCCCTGACCCCCCGACCTCCCCCTGACCTCCTGACCTCCACCCCCTGACCCCCCGACCCTGACCCCCCTGACCCCCTGACCTCCACCCCCTGACCCATGACCTCCACCCCCTGACCCCCTGACCCCCTGACCCCCCTGACCTCCACCCCCCTGACCCATGACCTCCACCCCCTGACCCCCTGGGCCTCCTGACCCCCCTCCCTTTAGCTTTGCGACCGTCCCATGGGCCCTGGCCTCCTGACCCCCCTCCCTTAGCTTTGCGACCGTCCCATGGCGGTCCCACCCCGGTGCGTACCCCGATCTTGCCCAGCCGGGCGGCCATCATGAGGGGGGACATGGCGTCGTTGTTGAGGGTGGCCTCCAGGCTGGCCGCGGGGTGCAGCCGGGCGCACTTGACCAGCAGCAGGTCGTACATCTTGGTGATGAAGCGCGTGTTGTCCCGCGTGTTGTCGGCGATGTGCACCAGCGCGTGGAGCACCGTGTTGCCGCGGGAGTCCTGGCGCCGCAGGTCAGCCGTCTTGTGGGGGTTGCGGGTCAGGTAGTGCACCATGTCGGGCTGGTTGGTGCACGCCGCCAGCGACAGCGGCAGCTCGCCTGGGGGGAGGGGGGAGAACTTTATTGATACAGGGGCACCTGGGGCAGACACAGGTCACCGAGGGCTTTACAGATAGAAACTTGGGGTTGGGCCGACCAAGATGCTGTGTTGCCATGGTGACAGATTACTTCGTCTCCTGGTGAACATATATAATAATAATATATATAACATATATAATAATATAGATAATAATATCCATATATAAATATCTAAATATGCACGACTGGTCTGCTATGGGCAGACATCTGTCTGTGTGTGTGTCTGTCTGTGTGTCTGTCTAGTTTGAAGGAGGATTCCTGTTGAGTTCCTCTGAGCCACTGCGGTGATGTTTGGTGGTGGCAGAACGCAGTCAGCAGAGGGCAGCAGAGAGCTGTGGGAAGGCCAAGGAAACGTCACTAGAGGATTCCAGCCTGTAGGTCGCTGAGTGAATGTACAGAACAGGGGTTCTTTCAGGTGAAACACAGCCCCCATTCACCGCCCATTCACTGTTTCCGGAGCTCGTATGGATGAGCGTGTTGGGGGGGGGGGATGGACCAGGGGAAGACTCCTGACTTTATTTGTCCAAACTGAAGCTGCGACATTAAACAGTCCGCAGAGAGGGCGCAGTCCAGAGTCACCTCATATCCCCACGGCAACAAGGGCGTGGTCCAGAGTCACCTCATATCCCCATGGCAACGCGTCCCGGCCCAGGGACCCCTGTGCTGGTCGCTTGGCAGCGGGGCGCTACACCGCTGAGTTCACTAAACCAACGTGGAGCATAAAGACATAAAGCACACCCTCCCTGAGGCCCGGAGCAGAACCACACTGTAGGGTTCTACTGGGTTCTACCGGCAGGACCACACTGTAGGGTTCTACTGGGTTCTACCGGCAGGACCACACTGTAGGGTTCTACTGGGTTCTACTGGGTTCTAGAGCAGAACCACACTGTAGAGTCCTACTTGCAGAACCACCCTGTAGGGTTCTACTGGGTTCTACTGGCAGAACCACAGAGAGGTTCCTTACCAAAGTAGAAGTACCCCCCCTCGTCGCGGGGCTGGAAGAAGCGTCCGCGGGCCTGAGCGTGGACGTCCGCGCCGCGCTCCAGGAGCAGCTCCACGTAGGGCCGGCAGCGCCGCTCGATGGCGATGTGGAGCGCCGTCTGGCCTGGACGCACAACGCACCGCAACACATCCACACATCAGATCGCAAAATGACTTGAAATCCTCATCATAACCCACGTACAGCCGCTGAGTTAGAAGTACTGACATCACAATGAAACAAGTCAATCATCTGTGGAACGGGCAGGGCTCGAAAAACTCCAGCCAATGATTTCCAGACCCACCGAGTGGCATTGGACAGTAAGTACGTCAATCAAACGGTCGTACCGCACTCCCCCCCCTCCCCGCGCGTGACCCCTTCGTGCACGTACTCAAAGCTCGTGACCCAGAGCAAGCTTCTGTTTGTTGTTATCCTGCGGTAGCTACTTGAGCTAGCTAACTAGCTGATCCACATTTGGACCTAGCACTAGAAGACAACCCTAAACTCCCACCTAGCTAGCCTGGCTCGCTCTCGCGCATCTGTGTTCGCGCTCGTGCACGATTGCGCGTCCATGTACTTGGAATGGGTGGAGTCAGAGAGTCAGCGTCGAAGGAGAGGGGGTAGGACTTTGAGTTGTGTATTTTCAAAATCTGCTGGCGTTCCACAAATCCCATACCCAACCTTTAAGGATGGTCGTTGAGACATCCATATTTTAGAGTTAAAAATAGCTTTGAATGATTTCAACATTTCCCTGCTTGTAAAACGCAGTCAGCCACAAAGCCTCAGGGAGGAAGAAGAATCATGGAATATATTGGAACTAATAATAACCCTGGCTTGTACTCTCATTATGTCAGCCCATGTTGGCACCTATCACACTCCTACCATTACACTCCTCATCACACTCTTCATCACACTGGAAGAGTGATGGGGGGGGGATTGAAGTGTGATTGGTTTTGGGTCGGGCGTACCTCTGTAGTAGACGTCTCTGAAGGGGGTGTTGATGAACTCCCTCAGGGTGCTGGTCTGCTCGGCCGTGTCCAGCAGCAGGGGGATGGTGGGGTTCTGACCCCCGTACAGGTTCAGCAGGGCCTTGATCAGGCACGTCTTACCGGTGGACCGCTCTGGGGAACAGTAGAAACCCATCAATACATCCGTCATACAGTGTGCTGTCTAGAGCAGAGAGTAACCATCAGGATACGACGCTGTGCTCTAATACAGTCATACAGTGCACCTTTATGCAAAGTATTTGCATTCATTGTTTTGTTTTGCCCCAGGTGGAATCAAAGCCCTAACCTTGGCAGTGACAATGCCTTACTCTGGCAGGTGAGACAGGCCAGTCATATGACAGCTCCACTCAGGACAGTGAGGTGTCTCATGAGTGACAGCTGTCACTCAGAACAGTAAGGTGTCCTCATGAGTGACAGCTGTCACTCAGAACAGTAAGGTGTCCTCATGAGTGACAGCTGTCACTCAGGACAGTGAGGTGTCCTCATGAGTGACAGCTGTCACTCAGGACAGTGAGGTGTCTTGATGAGTGACAGCTGTCACCCAGGACAATAGCGTGTCTCAGAGGTGGTGGTCCCCTTCACCTTTGAACTCCTCCTCGGTGAGGGTCTTTCTGTGCGCCTGCAGGTACTCCAGGAGGCCCTCCAGGGCCCCGGAGTCGGCCCGGGACACGCAGTCGAACAGCAGGGAGCGGTCGAAGACCTTCAGCACCTTGGGGGGGTCGGCCCCGGGGTCCTCGTCGCAGGAGGACTCCGGCTTCCTGGGGGGGTCCCGACACACACGAAGACACACACCATATAACAAAGGAAACACGTGACCTATTAACGCATAACTCAAACGTGGATCTAAAATGAACCCATGTGTGTCCTGAGATGTGTGGCTCTGAATCATAAACGTACTGGAATAAGCTGCACTGGAAAAACCAAGGGAAAGTCAAGCTCCCCTCCTCAACACACGCACACACACACACAAAGACAGACACGCACTAATACACACACACATGCACACATATACACAGACACACTAATGCGCACACACTTCCTCACAGACATACACACGGACACATACCCAAACATGCACACACACAAAGGCACACACACACGGACACACACACACACCCTTAGTGAAGTCCAATAAATGGAGCTCAGTGTTTAGTGACAGGTAGTCTGACCATGACCTCAGCAGACAACCCCCCCTCTGTTGGAGCAACGGACCCAGAACCTGCTGCCTGTGTGTGGGTGTGTGTGTGTGTGTGTGTGTGTGTCTGTGTGTGTGTTTAGGTGAATGTGTGTGTGCGCGTGTGTGTTTGTGTGTATGTGTAGGTGAGTGTTAGTGTGTGTGTGTGTGTGTGTGTGTGTGTGTGTGTGTGTGTGTGTGTGTGTGTGTGTGTGTTGTGTGTGTGTGTGTGTGTGTGTGTGTGTGTGTGTGTGTGTGTGTGTGTGTGTGTGTGTGTGTGTGTCGTGTGTGTGTGTGTCTTGTTTGTGTGTGTGTGTTGTGGTGTGTGTGTGTGTGTGTGTGTGTGTATGTGTGTGTGTGTGTGTGTGTGTGTGTGTGTGTGTGCGTGTGTATGTGTGTGTGTGTGTGTGTGTGTGTGTGTGTATGTGTGTCTGTGTGTGTGTATGTGTGTGTGTATGTGTGTGCTTGTGTCTGTGTGTCTGTGTCTGTTTGTGTGTGTGCGTGTTGTGGCAACCCCACGCCGGCGGACCGGGAAGAAACTCGTCAGCGCTCTGAACAGCGCCGTCTTTATGGACAAGAAGTCCAAGGGAGATAAATCCCCTTCAACACGGACGTAACCGCCCACCAATCGGCCCAGACAATCAGGGGGATCGAGATCACCTGGGGGAGGGGATCGAGATCACCTGGGGGAGGGGATCGAGATCACCTGGGGGAAGGGATCGAGATCACCTGGGGGAGGGGATCGAGATCACCTGGGGGAAGGGATCGAGATCACCTGGGGGAGGGGATCGAGATCACCTGGGGGAGGGGATCGAGATCACCTGGGGGAGGGGATCGAGATCACCTGGGGGAGGGGATCGAGATCACCTGGGGGAGGGGATCGAGATCACCTGGGGGAGGGCAGCGGCAGAGGGGTATTAAAGGCCGA
Organism: Melanogrammus aeglefinus; assembly: GCA_900291075.1. Lineage (NCBI taxonomy): Eukaryota > Metazoa > Chordata > Actinopteri > Gadiformes > Gadidae > Melanogrammus > Melanogrammus aeglefinus. Next base: position 35,364 of record OLKM01001822.1, on the reverse strand, counting down.
GCACACGGCGGTCAAGGGAGGGAGACGCAGAGGCCAGACCGACATGCTGCCCCAACGTGTGGAATACTTTCCCCTAGGACCAGCTGAAGGACGCCGGTGAGCAACATTCAGACACCAAGACGGGCCTGACCGGAGACCCCCCACCCCTGGGGCTGCCACAGTGTGTGTGCGTCTGCGTGTGTGTGTGTGTGTGTGTGTGTGTGTGTGTGTGTGTGTGTGTGTGTGTGTGTGCGTGTGTGTGTGTGTGTGTGTGTGTGTGTGTGTGTGTGTGTGTGTGTGTGTGTGTGTGTGTGTGTGTGTGTGTGTGTGTGTGTGTGTGTGTGTGTGAGTGCATTAGCTTGAGTGTCTGTGTGCGTGCGTGTCTGTCTGTGTGTGTGTGTGGGTGCGTGTGCATGTCTGTGTGCATGTGTGTGCGTGTGTCTTCTAGAGATCAGGTAAAGGTATTCTTAACTAATTATCCAAAGCTATAGGTTTCATGCCGGTCGCATCGATTACACTCAACGCGTCTTTGGGGACACTGAGGCCCAAAGAACCGTGAGCTTCAGACACCGTCCATTAACTAATGAAAACCAACCCATAATATACATGAATATACATATGAAGAGCAAGCAGTCAGAATGGGGGTCATAACAGTGTGTGTTCCAGGTGTGATCTGAAGGAACTGATCCTGGTTGGCTGAGATACGCACGAGAGAGGACCCGGAGTTCTTGCTCCCCATGACTACCCTGCTCCTTGATCACATGACCTGACGATCGAGACCCTTCAGCGCTGGTCCGTACCGTACCCGGGACGCAGGGAACCCTGGAGTAGAGCTTACGATCGGAGATAAATATAGCCCGACCAGATCACGGTGACCTGATTTGTCCTAGAGCGCCGCGCGTACAATTAACTTCTGAATTTAGTGAAAGCACCGAGCCCGATTTCAACCCACATTTTTTTTATAACACATGTGATCCTTTGTACACATTTGTTACTACTGGTAACTGCAAGAGTTTATATGTAAGGAATACACTCATATAGAACGCACTCGGTCCAGTTATGAGGTCTGCCGGAATGTCCTGTCGGTGTCCCTGCTTATCTCGGTTATAAGTGAGCGACACCGTTCCACCATGTAAAATGATATTCCCGTCTTATTACAATAAACGGCATACTCTTACCAAAAACCGACAAACATACTTCACATGGTGTGTCTTTTTTTTACAAATATATTCGTATGCAGCATTTCGTAGGGTTGAATACAGCAGAGAATGGTACAAAGGACGTGGTACGTCGCTAGCAGCAGAGGACGCGGGGTTGACAAGTTCACCGGAGTCAGACAGTGAACGGAGCGCATCGCACGGCATTGCCACGCGAGGACACCCGTGGTTATGGGAAGATATCCTCCTCAGATTAGGCAATAAACCAATGACAAAAATAAAAATAAGAACGCTTGATCAAAGGCCCGGCCCGACCCAGCCCAACCCGGCCGGGCAGAGAATCTAAACACTAACCTGGAGGTCTACCGGGCAGTGACTCACCCCCTGAGCAGCCTCTTCCTGCGTCTCTTCTGGCCGCTCTCCTGCCGCTCGGTCCCGTACTGGAACAGGGAGTCCATGGGGGCCTTCTTGGGCCCCGGCACCGAGGCCTCGTAGGACTCCAGCAGGTCCATGGGGGTGCTGATGCCCTTCTTGAAGGCGTCGTGGAACTTGCTGCGCAGGTTCTGTCTGCCATCGCCCACCGCAGGCCCGCTGGGGACCACCAGGAGGACACCCCGGGTGGCGTCGGGGCCCCCTCCGCCGCCCGGGCCCCCTGGGGGCCCGCCCTCCCCCAGCTCTGTCCCCTCAAACAGATCGGAGAACCCGGACAGGGCCAGGGTCACGTCGTCGCGTCCGCTCGTGTAGTGTACCGGCCGGCCCGGGGCCCCGGATCCCGGAGGTACGGGGGGCCCCGGCTCTGGGGGGGGGCATGGGGCTCCTTTTGAAGAGGAAGGGGCTGGAGCGTCTCTGGGGGAACAACACAGAGGACTGAGAACGGAGGGAACCGGAGGAGAACCTCAGTACTGAGGAACCGGAGGGGAACCTCAGTACTGAGGAAACGGAGGAGAACCTCAGTACTGAGGAAACGGAGGAGAACCTCAGTACTGAGGAACCGGAGGAGAACCTCAGTACTGAGGAACCGGAGGAGAACCTCAGTACTGAGGAACCGGAGGAGAACCTCAGAACCTGAGGAACCCTTAGACTGAGGAACCTGTCGTCCATCAGCAGATGGATATTGCGGAGAATGTGAGACGATGTTTGCGTTGAAGAACGAACAGTTCTTGTGAGGAACAATCAGGCAGGTTTGATGTCTTAGAGAGAGCCCTCAGTGATTGATCTCAAGGAGTAGTGTCGGCCTGTAGTTATGGGCGATATCGTTTTATAGTTATATAGTCATGTATCGTTATGTAGTCTGGTCTCTAGTATTGATGTCTGGAACTGAAGGGACCACAAACCATTTAAAGAAACGTTTACGTGTAACACAGAAATGCTATTTCCATCTGAAGCCAATGGGAGGAGTCTCTCTCGTACCTCATTCATCTCTTATCTCACACTGGGGCGCCAGATTCCTCTTCAGGGGGGTGGCAACATCCTGCAGGAACAGAGGGGAGGTAGGAGAAGAAACACACGAAAACTAGAGACTATAGGCTATAACATGAAACCATCTTACACAAGGGAGAGAGAGAGAGATGGAGGGGGGAGAGAGAGAGAGAGAGAGAGAGAGAGAGAGAGAGAGAGAGAAGAGAGAGAGAGAGAGGAGAGAGAGAGAGAGAAGAGAGGGAGAGAGAGACCGAGAGAGAGAGAGAGAGAGAGAGAGAGGCGGGGGGAGAGAGAGAGAGAGAGCGAGAGAGACGAGAGAGAGAGAGTAGAGAGAGAGAGAGGAGGGGGGGGGGGGAGAGAGAGAAGGAGAGAGAGAGAGGAGAGAGAGAGAGAAGAGAGAGAGAGAGGAGAGAGAGAGAGAGAGAGAGGAGAGAGAGAGAGAGAGAGAGAGAGAGAGGACAGAGAGAGAGAGAGAGAGAGAGATGAAACAGGAGTCCCCTCACTCAGCTGTGTCTGCGGACTCTGTCCACAGGCAGGTTTCCCCCTCTGCTCAGCCCCAAGGACCAGTCGGAGAACCATTATCAATTAGACTTCAACCAAATTATAAAAAATATCAGAAACAAGACCCTACCTCACCCATTGGAACACTAAAAAACACACACACTAGAGCAAAGATGCCTCAGTGTTATCTGGCCCTACAGACCATGAACTCACCGTGGGGGCCATCCCTCATACCTGACCAACAGTCACTGATGTAAGCGAGCACAGAGTGTTTGTTAACTCAGAGTACAGGCTGAGCGCTGACGCGCCTGGCCATTAGAAAACAGGGCCAACCATAAGAGTAATCATCGCTGCCCAAGGGAGCGGCTGAGCCAGCAGTGTGAAGAAGCTGCTGTTAGAGACGAGCAGCACACTTCCTTCCTCACTGCCCAAATTCAAAAGATGTCTGCGGTATATTACACTTAGCAACATTCGGCCAAAAACACCCAATATTTATATTATACTTCCATGCTAGAGACTCAACTACAGATATTAATTGGCAGAGAGAAGAAGAGAGAGCTCTGTCTCTCCGCAGGACAGTTTATTTCAGCTCGCCACAAATGAGAGGGATGACATTCTACACCAGGCCTCACTGATTGATTGACTACTGATTATTAGTAACCTATAATGCGTTTTATGTAGCTTTTCCTTTTTCTTTTGTAGAGAGAGAGAGAGTTCATTTCAGCTTGCCACAACAATATTTGTAACACTGTAATGCTTTGGCAACACTGTTTGGTTTACCACAATAGTCATGCCGATAAAGCTTTTTCAATTGTGAGAGAGAGAGAGAGAGAAAGAGAGAAGGACATGCAATGATTTTCCCCCAAATCCGTCAGCTTATGAGAGAAGAACCTTAAAATCCCAATAAACAGACTCCTCCCACCTGACTCACTCTTTTCACAATGATTGGACTATTGCACACATCCTCCACGAGAGAGACAGAGAGAGACAGAGGGAGAGGGAGAGAGACAGAGCGAGAGAGAGAGAGAGAGAGAGAGAGAGAGAGAGAGAGAGAGAGAGAGAGAGAGAGAGAGAGAGAGAGAGAGAGAGAGAGAGAGAGAGAGAGGGAGAGAGAGAGAGAGAGGTGAGAGAGAGAGAGAGAGATAGAGAGAGAGAGAGAGAGAGAGAGAGAGAGAGAGAGAGAGAGAGAGAGAGAGAGAGAGAGAGAGAGAGAGAGAGAGAGAGAGAGAGAGAGAGAGAGAGAGAGAGAGAGAGAGAGAGAGAGACAGGAGAGAGAGAGAGAGAGAGAGAGAGAGAGAGAGAGAGAGAGAGAGAGAGAGAGAGAGAGAGACAGAGCGAGAGAGCAGAGAGAGAGAGAGAGAGAGAGAGAGAGAGAGAGAGAGAGAGAGAGAGAGAGAGAGAGAGAGAGAGAGAGAGAGAGAGAGAGAGAGAGAGAGAGAGAGAGAGAGTATTACGAAATAATAAAATCATTCATACATGCAGTTGGTTTGCCAAAACCAACTGCATGTATGAAGAGCGACCACTGAGGCAGCAGGAAGTCCTGACTCATGAGCCGGGTTCCCATCAAGCACGTCCACTGCCTCTCTGCTACCCAGGCGGGGTTCAGAGTGTCACACACACATCCCCACATGAACCCCTGTCTGCTCTGTCCCTCGGTGGGTACACTTCACCCTGGCAGCCCGGCCTCCTCCATCCCTTAGTGGGTGGAGGCAGGTTCTCCGGTAGGCGTCTAGAACCCTCCCCTGGCTGTGCCACCCTGGAGACGCCGGTTCTCTGGTATGCCCTCCATGCGTCCACTCAGGCCTTCACAAGCTGTGTGTTGAGTTAATCAAACAAGCGCGGTGACCCGGGAGGGGGGGGATGAGTCCCCAGCAGGATTATCATGCCTGTACACTCGGCTGGACACAGGATGGCTCAGAGGGAAATAAGGCCAGGAGAACAATGAGAGGCTGGCCCTGATGAAGTATTCAGACGCACCGCGGCTCTCTGCTCCCCGCTCAGCGCTGAGGGCTCAGAGAACACTCAGAGAGCCGCTCTCTGAGTGTTCTCTGAGCGCTCAGAGAACACTCAGAGAACACTCAGAGAGCGGCTCAGCTCTGAGCGCTCAGAGAACACTCAGAGATCAGGGAGGCTGTGAGCTCTACTACTGACACCGCTGGGGCTGAGTCGAGTTAGAGGGGGTTAGTTTAGATAAAGTTAGTGGTGTTTAGTTTAGATAAAGTTAGAGGGGGTTAAGTTTAGGTACTAGGTTAGAGATTGTTAGTTTATATAAAGTTAGAGGTGGTTAGTAATATGAAGTTAGAGGTGGTTAAGTCTAGGCACCTTGTTACAAGTGGTTAAGGTCAAGGGTATTAAGTTGGAGGTGGTTAAATTAACGCTATCCAGTGGTTCAGTGTTTGATACTTCTTAATCCTGTTTAATCCTGTTTAATCCTGTTTAATCCTGTTTAATCCTGTTTAATCATGGGTACGGTATCAGATAACATTAAGGGGTGGTGGAGAGGGACTGGGGGACATGGGGCAGGACGTCCCGTTGTCAGGGGGGACGGGACAGTGTCCAGACCCGGAGAGGAAACACTAACATGGGGCACAGAAGATAAACCAGGCTGCTCCACCGATATACAAACATCCCTTTATGGTGCCTCTGACTCCAGCTTATATAAGGAGCGGATAGTTTAAAAATCTCCATGTTGTGTCCTTAAAGTACAATCACTACAACATGTTATTTAGGTTCTTCTGTACAGAAAAGAGATTTACAAGCACAGCACTGTCCTCGGTGGATTAGTTGCAGGGCTCTTGCTCTATTAACTATTAATTATAACGTCGCCCTGCATGCAAAAAAACTAAAAAGATCCAAGAGTCTCGCCTTACCTTGAGTAAAGCAGACCTTTCTCCAGCCTAGGACCGTCCGTGTGTTCCTCTTGAACCTGGCGCCAGACAGACTTTGGGTTCCAGCGCTCAGTCCAGAGGTGCTGCGACGTCACGTCAGCAGCGACTGTGAGCGCGTCTGTTAGGAGGAGGACCGGACATCCAGCAGAACAAGCGGCACATTTACTTAGGTTTGGGTGGGGCCCCAGGGTGGGACTTGTTCCTGGCAATTCCTCAGTGAGGTGGTGCGTCTGGGACCGATGCGACTTAGAATTGCAGAAAAGCACGGAATAGTTGTAGAAATTGAGAATGTGATGCACCAGTCTCAGGCAGCAGTGTGGGACCACAATAGCATCGAACGGGTTCAGCCGCCTCTCACTGCGCCGAGCGTCGGTCCCGAGCGCTGAGGGACAGAGCTGTCCCCTCTCACTGCGCCGAGCGTCGGTCCCGAGCGCTGAGGGACAGAGCTGTCCCCTCTCACTGCGCCGAGCGTCGGTCCCGAGCGCTGAGGGACAGAGCTGTCCCCTCTCACTGCGCCGAGCGTCGGTCCCGAGCGCTGAGGGACAGAGCTGTCCCCTCTCACTGCGCCGAGCGTCGGTCCGAGCGCTGAGGGACAGTCTGTCCCTTCTCCCTGCGCCGAGCGTCGGTCCCGAGCGCTGAGGGACAGTCTGTCCCCTCTACATTCGAGCTCCTGCTCCTGGGACTCTTCACTCGAGGAAGAGGTTACGTTACAAATCAACAAGTGTCGTATGCCTTTGAGGTTGATCAAATACCATATGTAAGCTATCGCAGGCTTGATACCCCCGTATGTAAAGTAGTAAATGTGAACAATGTTGTGCCTGAAGAAAAGAGGAAGGGCGAGACAGCTCCCCCAGGAGGAGACATATAATATTACATATATACAACGCTTCGCAAAACACATCACAACTCATTTTGTGATATCATTTATATTAACCCAACCAACGCGCGTGCGCACGCATACAAAAAACACACCCAAACAAAAGTAAAATATTCAAGTTTTATTTAAAGTTAATTTAAATAAATGCATACATAATTCATACACAATTATAACAATTGACATTGAGCATTTAGAGTGCTGCACAACATAAAAATCACAGCCAAACACACACACACACACAAACAAACACACACATAAACACACACACACACTGACACATACAAACACACACGGTCAGTCGGGGTCAGACCCTACACCTTGTACTCCAGCTCTGCGTTCATCTTGGAGAAGACTTCGTAGATTGTGTCCACCGTAGCCGAGAAATTGGTGAGAAACTTCCGGATTTTCTCCAAGCATTCTTCGTCCTTGACCTCGCGACCTTTGGAGAGGGACTTGAGGAAGTCTGTCTTATAGGGAGCAGCGTACATGATGGCCTGGAAGTGGAGGTAGACGGCATACATTACATTAACAGCAAACACACTTCCATGGGCTCTATCGATGACCGAGAGATTATTAAGAATGACGCTAGCTCCTCCCCCTCCTCCTCTCTCCTCCTCCCCCCCTCCCCCTCTCCTCCTTCTCTCCCCCTCTACCCCTCCGTCCCCCTTCTCTCCCTCCCCCTCCTCCTCCTCCTCTTCTCCTCCTCCCCCTCTCTTCCTCCTCCCTCCTCTCTCCTCTCCCTCTCCCCTCCTCCTCCTCTCTCCTCCTCCCCCCCTCCTCCCTCCTCCCTCTCTCCTCTCTCTCTACCCTCCCTCCCCCTCTCTCCCCTCCCCCTCCTCCTCCTCTCTCCTCCTCCCCCTCTCTCCTCCTCCCCCCTCTCCTCCTCTCTTCTCCTGCCCCTCTCTCCTCCTCCCCCCTCCTCCCCTCTCACCCTCTCTCCTCCTCCCCCCCTCCCCCTCCTCTCCCCCTCTACCCTCCTCCCCCTCTCTCCTGCCCCCCCTCCCCCGTCCTCCTCTCCTCCTCTCTCTCTCTCCCCTCCCCCCCTCCCTCTCTCTCTCCTCCCTCTCCTCCTCTCTCCTCTCCCTCCTCCTCCTCTCCTCCTCCCCCCCCCCTCCCCCCTCTCCCCTCCCCCCCCCCCCGGTACCTTGTGGAGGTTCTGCATCAGCCAGCCATGGTACTTCCTGAGGGAGGCGTCGTAGGCCTTGCTGACGTTGACCCTCAGCAGGTTGGGGTTGGCCTCGTCCCGTTCCCCGTCCGCCACGCTCTGGAGGAACACCTGGATGAACCGGAGACCCCTGAGGAGAACCGGAGACCATTAACATCTGGAGGAACACCTGGAGGAACCAGAGACCATTAACATCTGGAGGAACCCCTGGAGGCACCGGAGACCCCTGGAGGAGAACAGGAGAACATTAACAACATCTGGATGAACCGCAGACCCCTGGAACAAGAGACCATCAACAACATCAAAATCAGTCATGACATGTCATAACTGCCATAACATGTCATGACATGTCATAACGCAGTATTAACATCTCATTACTGCCTTATGACATGTCATGACAGTTATGACATCTCATTAATGCCTTATGACATGACAGTTATGACATCTCATTACTGCCTTATGACATGTCATGACAGTATTAACATCTCATTACTGCCTTATGACATGACAGTTATGACATCTCATTACTGCCTTATGACATGACAGTTATGACATCTCATTACTGCCTTATGACATGACAGTTATGAAATCTCGTTACTGCCTTATGACATGTCATGAGGCAGTGATGATGTTTGTAATTGGACGTCCTAAGGGGCTCTGACCGTTTGAGCCACATGAGGGCCAGGGTGGCCCCCACCCGGGGCCACTGGGAGCTGTACTGCTCCTTCTCCGCCTCCAGGATCTGCTGCAGCGTCTTGTACTTCCCAGGGTTGCTCTCGTACACAGCCTTGATCTTCTAAACAATAATATTAAGAATGTTACTCAATCGAACATATAAAGCAGATACAAACGTGCAAACGTTTTTTCACCCAAACAATCGGAAGAAACAGCGAATTATCTGAATTTTATCTGAAATGTTGCTAATTTTGCACTCATTTGGGTCCCATGTTTGTGTCTCTATTGACATGAAGGTTTGTTTTATTCTCTTACTGTTAAGTTCCCGGTGATTTCAGCTTTGATCGGAGCAAACAGCGTAGGACCGAAACAATCTGAAGAGAGGGAGGAGAGGGGTTAGCAAGACCTAGTGCACACCTGGAAGGTTAGGTCAAAGGTCAGCACACTGAGTACTAAGACCTAGTGCACACCTGGAAGGTTAGGTCAAAGGTCAGCACACTGAGTACTAAGACCTAGTGCACACCTGGAAGGTTAGGTCAAAGGTCAGCACACTGAGTACTAAGACCTAGTGCACACCTGGAAGGTTAGGTCAAAGGTCAGCACACTGAGTACTAAGACCTAGTGCACACCTGGAAGGTTAGGTCAAAGGTCAGCACACTGAGTACTAAGACCTAGTGCACACCTGGAAGGTCGGAGGTCAATACACTGAGCCAACCTATGTTTCCATATGTCTTCATGAAGCCCTCAGTGAGCCACAGAGTGTTGGGCGTACCTCGTGGCCTGTTTTAAAACACTGCAGGAATGTACACTACCATGTCTCCTACTACTACCACCACGTCTCCTACTACTACCATGTCTCCTACTACTACCACCACGTCTCCTACTACTACCATGTCTCCTACTACTACCACCATGTCTCCTACTACTACCACCACGTCTCCTACTACTACCATGTCTCCTACTACTACCACCACGTCTCCTACTACTACCATGTCTCCTACTACTACCACCATGTCTCCTACTACTACCACCACGTCTCCTACTACTACCATGTCTCCTACTACTACCACCACGTCTCCTACTACTACCATGTCTCCTACTACTACCACCACGTCTCCTACTACTACCATGTCTCCTACTACTACCACCATGTCTCCTATTACTACCACGTCTCCTACTACTACCATGTCTCCTACTACGACCATGTCTCCTATTACTACCACGTCTCCTAATACTACCATGTCTTCTACTACTAACATGTCTCCTACTACTACCATGTCTCCTACTACGACCATGTCTCCTATTACTACCACGTCTCCTACTACTACCATGTCTTCTACTACTACCATGTCTCCTACTACTACCACCATGTCTCCTACTACTACCATGTCTCCTACTACTACCATCACGTCTCCTACTACTACCACGTCTCCTACTACTACCATGTCTTCTACTACTACCACGTCTCCTACTACCACCATGTCTCCTACTACTACCATGTCTTCTACTACTACCACGTCTCCTACTACTACCACGTCTCCTACTACTACCATGTCTCCTACTACTACCACCACGTCTCCTACTACTACCATGTCTCCTACTACTACCACGTCGACCTCCTCGTACACAGAAGGCACACGTTTAAATCTCCTTTCGAAACTTTCCTACAACACCACAGAAAATACCAAATAATTAATCCATTTAGCTCGTTAGAGAGTCTGACTGATTGGTCCAGAGCTCATCAATCTTTCAGCGGGCTGGGCTTTCTTAACGGGGAACAATGCGGTTTAATGAGCCAACACATGGCCCTTTACAGACACCCCTCTGTCCGCTCACCCCGATGCACTGACAGAGGATGGGTGCACATTAACACCTCAGAGCTACAGGGTGGTCCCTGACGCCCGAGGCCCCCAGTCTCCTCCTGACCTCCTCCTGCCCCCGTCCCAGACGGACACTCACCAGGGCCCCCAGCGAGGTCTCTCCATCCCCTGCACCCCAGGGTTTAGTTACTCGCCGAGTCGGAGCTCCCCTCCAAACAGCAACAACAACTGTTGTAGGGGGACGGAAAGACGCTCCCCCAGAAGATAGCGCCTAACCCACAGGCCTCATACTGAGACTGAAGGTCAACACATTGATGATGCTAGTGGACCCCTCCTAAGGGGGTTCCACTATATGATGGGGTGTCAGGCTCCGGACGCCCCCTAGTGTTCAGGGTGAGGACGTTGATAACAACACTTTGATCCTGGGGGGTCACATGGCCAGCTCAATGGAATACCTTTGGCATATTAATAGAGAATGAAGCCGCACAAAGATGCCTGGTGCTTTATGCGAGCGATGAATGGGCAAAGGAAACTTAATACCGTACTAATCAATTTTCACAACTTAAAATCCAGGCCAGTGAATTAAATTATGCATGCAATAGAACCACAAGAAGCTTGATGAATGGAAACACAATCCCCCAAAAAAGATTAGGCCTTCCTATAGAGACTGTCTCTGTGATGAGTTATGATTGTCTCCCGCAATCAATTTTGAGGTTGTTAAATAAAGTTGCGAATTAATAAAAATGTAAATAAATTAAGATAATTTAAAGTGAAAGAATGGATATTGCATCATGTTCAATGATAAAAGCTAAATATTGAAAAGCATACGTGTGTCGGCAAGTCTCACACAATTAGGCATAATTAATTAACTCCTAAAGCCCCCCATCCTCACGTGCCCTCCTTCGCGACCGCTCGTTTACTGATACCAGACCTGACCTCAAATATTATCAGATATCTGGAAAATACTGTCCTGCCAACAGAGAACACGACTTACCGATGAAGAAGGGAAGGTAAGAGCAGGCCTCCAGGAAGGGTCTGGTCTCCACCTGTTTGTCCGCTGGCAGCAGTCTGAACTGGTGGTCCATGAGCAGAGCCATGATGAATCAGCTGGATCCCTCGAGGAGCAGCTCGCTATAATGATGACCCCCCGCCCTCCATCCCTCTCACCCACTCAGGATCCGACTGCTCGAGTTCCGGTCACTTAAACCACCGCCTGGTCACATGTTCACGGAAAGTCTCATTTAACATCCATCGGCTTGCTTTGGTTTCAAATGGTTTCTCGCTGTTCCCCAAAACCTGAGATCAAGCGGGCATGGCCTTAAAAGGGGTTACTTTATAGGCCAGAGGGATCGATGATCCCTCAGAGATGCGAGGCACAGGGAAACGGGTTCACCTGCTGCACCAGTGCTCACCACGAGGGGTCGCTGTTGTACATCACTCAGATATTGTCCAGGTCGCTTTGACCTGCGTGCATGTAGGCCTACATTGTACACGGATCAACACAAAACGACCAGGCACGCAGTTTCAGAGTTTAATGCAGCAATTTTCCTCTAACACACGGAAAACAATTGAAATTAGAAAACTATTTGATAAAAAAAATTATTTCAGCATCAAGACAAATCTTATTTAATATACACACATAATCCTTTAGACATCATCATCTTCATACACTAGCAAATACATTTTAAAAGCCTAGTGGCCGCTAAGGTAAATCAATCTGGTACGTCAAGGTGCGGGAGCTACTTTATACAACACTGAAGACCCCGCGGGGGGCCAGACGGGTGGGGGTGGGTCAGACGGGCGGGGCCATCTCAAACATGCAGCTCCGTCACATCTTTCGGGTGTGCAGTGATTTGGAAATGTGGCGGTGTGTTCTCCTCTCGGGGGCAGGGGGGTCTCAGAGAGTCTATGAGGAGGCCCTCTTCTCCTCGTACGGGGACTCGTAGGCCTCCATGGGGGGGCAGGTGCACACCAGGTGCTGGTCCCCGTAGATGTCGTCGATGCGGGAGATGCTGGGCCAGAACTTGGTCTCCGGGCGGATGAAGGGCTGAGGGACAGACAGACAGGCAGACAGACACAAAGACAGACACAAAGACAGACGGACAGACAGACAGACAGACACAGAGTTTAAATGTTTATGAGTATGAACCGTTCATTTTAGATGTTCAAAGCGACCCATCCTTGCTCTGCTTGTGGGCGTTGTGTCGACCAACACCAATAGCTGCTTGGGATGTTTTGGAGTGGATTTATTGAGATGTGTGAGGGTGTACACACCCCAGGGTAGGGTTAGGGGTGAGGGTGAACACACCCCAGGGTAGGGTTAGGGGTGAGGGTGAACACACCCCAGGGTAGGGTTAGGGGTGAGGGTGTACACACCCCAGGGTAGGGTTAGGGGTGAGGGTGTGGTGACACACCCCAGGGTAGGGTTAGGGGTGAGGGTGAACACACCCCAGGGTAGGGTTAGGGGTGAGGGTGTACACACCCCAGGGTAGGGTTAGGGGTGAGGGTGTACACACCCCAGGGTAGGGTTAGGGGTGAGGGTGTACACACCCCAGGGTAGGGTTAGGGGTGAGGGTGTACACACCCCAGGGTAGGGTTAGGGGTGAGGGTGTACACACCCCAGGGTAGGGTTAGGGGTGAGGGTGTGTGCACTGACCAGGGGGAAGGCCGCCTGCTCCCTGGAGTACGGGCGATCCCAGCTGGAAGACGAGATGGTGGCCAGGGAGTGAGGCGACATCTGGAGACAGGGACAACGTTAGTCTACAAGGCACTGCGCACACACACACACACACACACACACACACACACACACACACACACACACACACAGTCCCTGCCCCCCCCCCCAGCCCCCCACCTTCAGGGGGTTGACCCGGGCGTCCATGCGGCCCTCCTCGATGTCGGCGATCTCCTGCCGGATGCCGAGCAGCGCGTCACAGAAGCGGTCCATCTCAGCCTTGTCCTCCGACTCGGTGGGCTCGATCATCAGGGTCCCGGCCACGGGCCAGGACATGGTGGGGGCGTGGAACCCTACACACACACACAGACACACAACACACACACACACACACACACACACACACACACACACACACACACACACACACACACACACACACACACACACACACACACACACACACACACACACACACACACCCACACACACAACACACACACGCACACAACACAGACACACACGCACACGCACACAACACACACACACACACACGCACACAACACAGACACAGACACACACGCACACAACACACAACACACACACGTTATTCTACTGAGCTCTCTAAATCTAATAATGGAGAAAATGAGTTTGTGTTGCAGAAAGGGTTTTTCGCAAAACAAAGCCCAACTCTAATAGTTCATATCATCATTAGATATCATCATTCTTAATTTTAATATACATGAGAAGACATTAATAATAAATCAAACAGGTCTGTGTGACGACCTCTTGTACGACTGAAGTGCATGGGGTGAACGTCTCCACCAGGTGGCGCCTGAGTCCTATGAGAGATCAGTCTCACCGTAATCCTGCAGTCTCTTGGCCACGTCCACCGCCTCGATGTTTGCCGTTTTCTTGAATGGCCGGACATCCAGGATGAACTCATGGGCCACGAAGCCTGTGGGAGTCAGAGGCGCATGCTTACAGATGAACCCATGGAGGCCGGACCGGTGGACCGTTCACAGCCAGGCCCCGGGGCCAAACCCAGCCCGGTGGAGCTCACCTTTCCGGCCCTTGAAGAGGATCTTGTAGGGGCCTTCCAGGCGCTTGACCATGTAGTTGGCGTTGAGGATGGCCACCTCAGTGGCGTGGGCCAGTCCCTTGGACCCCATCATCTACACACACCGTAAACTGTTAGGAACACTCAGTAGCTGTCCAGCCCCTTTAAGTTAACCAACCACGCAGAGAAACCAAAAACAGGGCATCAAACTCTAGGATTGAAGGACGCCCTGCGAGGGAAAGCACTTTTAAAGTAGGATCATGAACTCTTCATCATCAGCGCTGCACAAAACTGGACAAACTGAAGCCGTCTGCAGATCACCGCTGCATCTCTTCAAGTGGAACGCAGCGGAATCATGAAGCCCACCTCATCATCGGCCAATCACAGACCCAGGAGCTCGGCTGGACCCCGGTCGATGGCCCGGGGGGGGACCCACCTTGATGTAGGCCCAGGAGATGGGCAGGATGGCGCTGGAGCCCCAGGGGGCGGCGCTGATGGTTCCCAGCGAGCTGCTGGTGCTCCCAGGATGCATGGGCACCACCGGGTGGCTGGGCAGGAAGGGCGCCAGGTGGGACTTCCTGTAGGGCGACATCACCGGCAACGACCCGTCAGGATATTGTGACACATGTCGCTCATAGAGCCGGCGTTATGCAGGACTGGCCTGAGGGCTGAGTCATTGTTCCGGTCATTTGGAAAGTTCTGACTCCATTTCAGTACTTATTGAGGTTTATGAACCAGCGTGTGTGTGTACGGTGATAATACCCTGGCAGTAGGGTGCCTGATATTTTAATTATCAGGTCCTGTGCACCTTTTAGTTTTGGTGCCTTGAGTTTCTGTTTGGTGATGGGGGCTTGGTGATGGGGGCTTGGTGATGGGGGCTTGGTGAGGGGGCTTGGTGATGGGGGCTTGGTGATGGGGGCTTGGTGAGGGGGGCTTGGTGATGGGGGCTTGGTGATGGGGGGCTTGGTGAGGGGGGCTTGGTGATGGGGGCTTGGTGATGGGGGCTTGGTGAGGGGGGCTTGGTGATGGGGGGCTTGGTGATGGGGGCTTGGTGAGGGGGGCTTGGTGATGGGGCTTGGTGAGGGGGGCTTGGTGAGGGGGGCTTGGTGATGGGGGCTTGGTGATGGGGGGCATGGAGTTGGGGGGTGCACAGCCGGGTCTGGGACCACTCACACGCCGATGGGGCCCATGCCCGGACCCCCTCCTCCATGGGGGATACAGAAGGTCTTGTGGAGGTTGAGGTGGGACACGTCCGATCCGTAGTCCCCGGGGCGACACAGACCCACCTGGGGAACAAGAGACCCTCATGAGCTCCACCTCTCCCCCTCAGACCCGGTGGTGCCTCTGGCCGCCTGTGGTCAGGACTCCGGAGCTCGTGTCTCTGACAGGACGCCTGCCTCCACCCAGCACTGCCTCCACCCAGCACTGCCTCCACCCAGCGCTGCCTCCACCCAGCGCTGCCTCCACCCAGCGCTGCCTCCACCCAGCGCTGCCTCCACCCAGCACTGCCTCCGCCCAGCGCTGCCTCCGCCCAGCGCTGCCTCCACCCAGCGCTGCCTCCACCCAGCGCTGCCTCCACCCAGCGCTGCCTCATGGGCATCAGTTCAACTGGAGGCTGAGGAAACCAAGCCTGGCGCTGCAGAGCGGCCGAACACAGCTCTGTGTACCCGTGAGGATTTAGGGAAACATCCCTTTCTACAACAGACTTCATGAGGTAGTATTTTCTATTCTATAATTAAGAAAACTTGTACTTCTACTCCTGAGTGAAATTGAAGGAATACTGGGGATTCCTCCCCAAAGACCACCATGTGCTCAGGGGCGTGTCCAGACTGGGGACATATTCTATAGTCGGTCCACGAACAGGACACTCCCATTGTGTTCATTAAAAACAATGTGTGGTTGACATTTCCTTTTCTGTTGGAGCCGAATACAAATGTCCTCAACAATGGTACTAGCCGCCAGATGAAGAATGACTGGCCAAACCATTTGGAACTCCGCCCCTGGTCTGTTGTTGCCACGGTTACCGGGCCTCACCTGGGCGTTCATGTTGGCGCCGTCCAGGTAGACCTGCCCGCCGTGACGGTGGATGAGGTCACACACGTCGCTGATGTTCTCCTCAAACACCCCGAAGGTAGAGGGGTAGGTGATCATCATGGCCGCCAGGCTGGCCTTGTGTTTGTCCACCTAGACAGGAGCCAACACAGCTAGGATCACTACCATCCCCGTCATTACCCCCACCAACACCCAGCGGCCATCTTGGTTCTTCTTAAACGGGAGCCAACACTGCTAGGATCATCTTCTCCATCACATTATCGTAACCTCAAGACTTCAATGGGCAGTATCCAGTAGAGCAGGAACGTTATTCTCTGGGAGTGTTTCTCTCTCAGTGGATTGGGGCACGTTGCTCTAGAGACCACCGCCCAGCCAGGGTGACTCCCTCCCGTTGGGCTCACCAGGGCTTTGAGGTGGACGATGTCGATGTTGCCGTCCTTGTCCACCTCCACCACCTGGACCTTCATGCCCGCCATCTGGGCGCTGGCTGGGTTGGTGCCGTGGGCCGACTTGGGGATCAGACAGACCTAGGGAAGAGATAACCCAATGCCCGGTGAGTCACTGCACAGTGAGTCACTGCACAGTGAACCACTGCACGGTGAGTCACTGCACGGTGAACCACTGCACAGTGAGTCACTGCACAGTGAACCACTGCACAGTGAGTCAGTGCCCAGTGAACCACTGCACAGTGAGTCAGTGCCCAGTGAACCACTGCACAGTGAGTCAGTGCACAGTGAGTCAGTGCCCAGTGAGCCACTGCACAGTGAGTCAGTGCCCAGTGAGCCACTGCACAGTGAGTCAGTGCCCAGTGAACCACTGCACAGTGAGTCAGTGCACAGTGAGCCACTGCAGTGAGTCAGTGCACAGTGAACCACTGCCCGGTGAGTCACTGGTGGAATCGTTTTGAAACATCTTTCATTGTCATTGAATTTTAATCAAGGTGCAACATTGTTGAAATAATCCGCTGTTGGCCCCTACATGAAGAACACTTCACCACGCTCATCCTACAGGATAAAGACAACTGATCCTTCAGGATTCATACCTTGGATTTATCTACCACTACACCACAGCTTTCTGTTTCTGGTCACTTCCTTTTAGAACAGCGGTTTTCAATAGGTGAGGCGCGCCTCCCCTGGGGGGCGCCAAAGAGCCAAAGGGGAGGCGCGACACGTGATGCACAAAGAAGAAATACACATTTGTATGCAGCTCTATTGATATCGGTAATTGTGCGTACGTCCCGCGTGTATTAGTTTTAAAATGCATCGTTTCCTTGTCCCAAGTCAACAGGAGTCAGCATTAAGGGAGGAGACAGGACCCAGCAAAAAACGTAGGAAATATGATCTTGAATGCGTTTAAAACAAATACAGATCAAGGCTGCAGGTGGAGGACGACTTGCGTATATTTCTCTCTGCACTGCAGCCCCGCATCGAACACCTCTGCGCATCAAAAGCGAGGCCTCATTGTTCCCACTGATATGGACGATTCAATTGAAGGTCAACATTGTGTTGTCTTGAATCCATGAATTGGGTGGGCCATAGGGCTGATGACACTCATAGCGCAAATGATGTGAATTTGGCGCATTTTGTTTGTTGTTTAAATTTGAGGTTGTACGTGGCTGAAAAACAAATTTCATGAAAATATGTGCATCTGTTCGATCTGATAACATGCCGTTGTCGTTCATTGATCAGAGAGCTGTCCATTGTGCAGATTTTTTTCGAGACGATGTGCATCTCCTTCAAATGTGCACTTAAAGCCCAGACACACAGCACCGGTTTCAGCCGTCGGCTGTGTCGTCGGTTTCTTGCTTTCTTGACTTGTGGATAGGCCTACTAATGTTCAGCAATTTTAAAAGTAGCGTCAATTAGGCCTGCATGAAGTTGGAAATTATTTGCTGTTGCAAAGAATCGTTCATGAATGCACTTTTTAAAAAGTTATGGAAATAAAATGTATTCAACATTAGGCTACATTTGATTAGTTATTGAAAATCATCATGGCCTGGAACACACAAAAGATGGCATTTACTGAAGAGGCGTGTGTGGGTCAGGTCAGGGGGACCTAAGGGGGGGAGGGCTCGGCTGTCCTTACCTACTCTAAGGGGAGGCTCACATTCACCCAATTTGAAAACCCCTGGTTTAGAAGAACCTCCAAAACAGATCTTTTTACATTTTGAAGGGTTTGAGCTGCGACTAACATTTAGTCGCAACTCATCGGCTAATATTTCCAAACGGCTCGCAAAGTAATCAGAACTCCACTATCAGAACTCCGCTATCAGACCAGACTTCAGCTCTCCCAACAGAAAGCAGCCAAATATGGGATCTTGAACCCCAGTAACCCCAGGTTTCCCGCTGCTCGCCTCCTTATTTG
This sequence comes from Melanogrammus aeglefinus, assembly GCA_900291075.1. Classification (NCBI taxonomy): domain Eukaryota; kingdom Metazoa; phylum Chordata; class Actinopteri; order Gadiformes; family Gadidae; genus Melanogrammus; species Melanogrammus aeglefinus. The sequence goes on along the minus strand of OLKM01001822.1, from coordinate 16,730 downwards.
GGCGATCTGCAAGGTCAGGCGGTGGACCTTGGCTTCGTCTATCGCTCGCTATCTGTGATGTGCTCATAAGGGAGCCAATGGGGAGGTCTTATACAACCTCACTGTGCTCCTCCTAATCACCCAGCAGAAAGGTCTCACTGGTCCAATAGGGCAACGTGACACGCACGCACGCACGCACGCACGCACGCACGCACGCACGCACGCACGCACGCACGCACGCACGCACGCACACTATTTATTTCAGTCCTATTTGCGGCTGAGGACGGACTAGGATCCCGACGTGGAGGGAGACTGGACTCTGGTCCAGGAGCCAGCGGGTCGGCTCCATCTCCACGCTAGGGCAGTGAGCAGAAAGCAGCTCAACCACCCTGGTTCCCAGGGGCCCTGGGGCCTCCTGGGGCCCCTGGGTGGCTCAGCAGTAGGCCTACTCACGGTGCGCTGGGTCTGGCCCAGGGAGTTCAGGTAGGCCTTGATGGCGGCCAGGCCGGCGTACTCTCCCTGAGCACCGCTGGGGGGGGGACACGGAACACTGGTCACACACAAACCGCCGCCAGCACAGAGCGTTGCCATCATAAACCAGTCATGAACCACTCATAAACCAGTCATAAACAGTAGGTGGGCCAAGGCTTCAGCTGAGTCAGCAAAGGCCTTGATAAGCAATCAATAGCGTCTGGTAATAAGTAATCAATATCGTCTGGTAACAAGTGTGTAACTCAGAGAGCGCTCAGGACCCAGATGGCCAGCCGTCCCGACCTGTTTGGCTGGAAGGAGATCTTGTCGTAGCCGGTGATCTCACACAGGTCCCTCTCCAGCTGGCTGAAGAGCTGCTGGTACCCCTGGGCCTGGTCCAGGGGCACGAAGGGGTGCAGGTTGGAGAACTCCCTCCAGGTGATGGGCTGTGGGACACAAGGAGGCCCTGAACACCAGGCAGGCTGAGGGGCTTCAGTCAACTAGAGACGGCGCGCAGGCGGCGGACTCACCATCAGCTCAGAGGAGCTGTTGAGCTTCATGGTGCAGGAGCCCTGAGGGAAGAGCAGGAACAGACCTCGGGTCAGAACCAGGCGGCCACACCTCACTGCAACACCCCCTCCTCCCGACCCCCCACCAGGCCTGTCCCCTAACAACCAGTAGACGTTTCAAACCGGCCTGAGGTCAGACGGTAATGACGAAGGCGTCCTCTCCTGATTGGCTGAGCAGGTCGTACCAGAGGTATCATGCTGTGAACCAGCGAGATGTCCTTGTTCTCCAGACGCTTCATGTAGCGCACGATGTTGGTCTCCGAGTGGTAGCTGGAAGCAGAGGTCACAGCATGAGGGCACACCCAGTAACCTCAACTGGAAACAAGATGCTGAGGATACATTATTTACCCATCCTTTAATTTACTTTTTAAATGATTGTCATTTGTTGTTGATTATAGTGTGATTCCAAGGCCCATGTCCGGCCTTGTGTCAGAAGGCTGCTTTATAGAGATAAACTTGTCTCAATGAAAGTGTCTTGTTTTCATTAAGGAGTTTCTCTTTGCGATAGTTTCAGACATCTCAAGGACCAGCAAGACCTAACCCTAGTCCAGGCAGATAGACCAGTACGGTTCATATAATCGATCCTAATTGTCCGATCGTTTGATGATGTCTCATGTTCATAGTAACATTGGAACGCAGCAGTCAGAAGAAGTCCTTTAGTCCTACCCCTGTAAGGTCTGTAGTAAACCGGCAACACAACCATCAGTGTTCTCCTCAAAGGGCGCAACAGAAAAACTCTGATTGGGCGTTTTGAGCGGCGGATGCAATCAGCGAGTGATAAGCTATCTCCGTACGGTAATCCGCTGGGCTTTGTCCTCGCTGTACGTTGGGCTCCAGGTTACTCAACCGCAGGCTCACTGACCTGTTGAAGACGGCGTGACTCAGATATTTGCTCGTTCTCTTGAACGGACTTCCCATCAGCCCCTTCTCTCGCTCGCTCATCTTCTCTGCAATCAGCTCCTGGAAACAGACCAGGCTTCAACGAGCAGACCAGGCTGGAGTGAGTGAGTGAGTGAGTGAGTGAGTGAGTGAGTGAGTGAGTGAGTGAGTGAGTGAGTGAGTGAGTGAGTGAGTGAGTGAGTGAGTGAGTGAGTGAGTGAGTGAGTGAGTGAGTGAGTGAGTGAGTGAGTGAGTGAGTGAGTGAGTGAGTGAGTGAGTGAGTGAGTGAGTGAGTGAGTGAGTGAGTGAGTGAGTGAGTGAGTGAGTGAGTGAGTGAGCTCATTTGAGTAGAGAATCGTCCAATATGGTAAAGCAATGAATAAATAAATAAAAATGCAATGCGCCAAAGAAGTACGTAATCCAATGTGAATATCAAAGTGGACAACTTGCGCGCGGACAACTTACAGCTGAGGACTCACAGCCGAAGACCCACAGCAGGTCGTCGAGGTCTCTCTCCGTCACCGTCTCGTCCAGGGACACACCCAGCTGAGGAGACAGACAGCGTGAGGACCCGACCGACACCGCGGGGGTCCGGACCGAACCACCACCGCGGGGGTCCGGACCGAACCAACACCGCGGGGGTCCGGACCGAACCAACACCGCGGGGGTCCGGACCGAACCAACACATTCTGGGTTAAACCAACACAGCGGGGGTCGGCCCATCGCGGCTCCTCACGGGGACTCACCACTCCCTCGGAGAAGGCGCGCAGGTTGATCTGCCTCTGATTGGCCCGCTCCAGGATGTCCTTGGCCGCCAGGCTGCAGTCCACCTTCAGCGTGTCGAAGAACAGGTCGCTGTGCAGCCGGTGGCCCGCCCGCTTCAGACCTGAAACCAGTCCGCCATATTCAGCTGGCACCTAGAGCCAAGAGGACGGCCGGGTGGGTAACCACCATGAGCCATGAGCGGGTAGTAGCCCTGTGGAGCGGTCCAGGACCCCCCACTGTGGGGCCCACTAACTGATCTATGTTCTACACCCATGAACGCGTGACGTCACAGCGAGGTCTTCAGTTTGAGTCCATCGGTTTACTGAGAACACAAACAGCCACACAGAGCCTGACGGGAGGGGGGAGCCGGTACCTTCAGCCAGGATCAGGGTGGCCCCGTGGGTCCTCTCGGCGATGTGCTTGAGGCCCTGGGGCCCGTGGTAAACCGCGAACATGGCGGCCATGTTGGCCAGCAGCGCCTGCCAGACAAGAGGGACAACAGCCAATAAGAACGTCTTCATTCCCTCCTTATATCCACGTCTCCATATCTTGCAACAACAAATTCCTTGCAATTCCATCGTGGCCTTAAGCAGACGCTCAGCCTGGGAGAGGGCCGCCAGCGGACCACCGAGCACCGAGCCTGCTGCGTAGCCACAGCACAGAGCGTCTGCAGTTCAGACCAGTGCCGGCCCGGCTGCAGGTGTCAGGGTACCTGACGGTGCAGATGTTTGGGGTGTGTGAGGGTACCTGACGGTGCAGATGTTTGGGGTGTGTGAGGGTACCTGACGGTGCAGATGTTTGGGGTGTGTGAGGGTACCTGACGGTGCAGATGTTGGTGGGGTGTGTGAGGGTAACCTGACGGTGCAGATGTTGGAGGTGTGTGAGGGTACCTGACGGTGCGGGGTGTGTGAGGGTACCTGACGGTGCAGATGTTTGGGGTGTGTGAGGGTACCTGAGCGGTGCAGATGTTTGGGGTGTGTGAGGGTACCTGACGGTGCAGATGTTGGAGGTGTGTGAGGGTACCTGACGGTGCAGATGTTGGAGGTGTGTGAGGGTACCTGACGGTGCAGATGTTTGGGGTGCGTGAGGGTACCTGAGCGGTGCAGATGTTGGAGGCGTGTGAGGGTACCTGAGCGGTGCAGATGTTGGAGGTGGCCTTGTCCCGGCGGATGTGCTGCTCCCGGGTCTGCAGGGCCAGCCGATACACCTCCTTCCCAGCCGCGTCTCTGCAGGAGGCGCAGGGGGCAGGACGTCAACACTAACCCACTAACCACTAACCCCACTAACCCCACTAACCACTAACCTACTAAACACTAACCACTAACCACTAAACCACTAACCACTAACCCACTAACCCCACTAACCACTAACCCACTAACCCACTAAACCACTAACCACTAACCACTAACCCACTAACCCACTAACCCACTAACCACTAACCCACTAACCACTAACCACTAACCCACTAACCACTAACCCACTAACCACTAACCCCACTAACCACTAACCCACTAACCCACTAACCACTAACCCCACTAACCCACTAACCCACTAACCACTAACCCACTAAACACTAACCACTAACCCACTAACCACTAACCCCACTAACCCACTAAACACTAACCTACTAAACACTAACCACTAACCACTGACCCACTAACCACTAACCCCACTAACCACTAAACACTAACCACTAAACACTAACCTACTAAACCACTAACCACCTAACCCCACTAACCACTAACCCACTAACCACTAACCCACTAACCACTAACCCCACTAACCACTAACCCACTAACCCCACTAACCACTAACCACTAACCCCACTAACCACTAAACACTAACCCCACTAACCACTATCCCCACTAACCACTAACCCCGTAGTAACGGCAGCGTGCAGGACTCTACAGACGTCTACATACTGTACGTCTACGATGTCAGAATCTAAAGCGCGTCTAAAGTAACGTCCACCGGGGTCCTCTGGGAGGCGCTCCAGGCCCCACGGTCCCGGGGGGGGGGGGGGGGGGGGGCTCACCGGGTCACGCCCACCATGCGCCCCGGCATCATGCGCACCAGGCTGTCCTTGACGGAGAAGAAGGCAGCGTGGGGCCCCCCGTAGCAGAGCGGCACCCCGAACCTCTGCGAGCTCCCCAGGGCGATGTCCACGCCGAACTCCCCGGGGGGACGCAGCACACACAGGGCCATCAGGTCAGTGGCGCAACACGCCAGGGCCTGGGGGGGGTCAGAACATCACCACAACATCACCGACCCCCCAGTCTACTGCACCCCAGATCATCACCGACCCCCCAGTCTACTGCACCCCAGATCATCACCGACCCCCCAGTCTACTGCACCCCAGAACGTCACCGACCCCCCAGATCATCACCGACCCCCCAGTCTACTGCACCCCAGATCGTCAACGACCACCAGTCTACTGCACCCCAGACTACTGACCCCAGAACGTCACCGACCCCCCAGTCTTGCCCCCCAGCTGGGCTGGTTTCTTGTGCACTGAAGCCCACATGCCTGACACGTTTCTATTCTAACCTCAGACAAAACAAACATCACTCTGCATGACGTGGTCTGTGGTCGTTCTAGACCTCGTCCCCGTTTAAGAGGATGTGAGGAGGCATTAAAAGAGGAAATGTGACATTCGATGCGAGCACGGAGCATGATGTAAACACATCAGTCTGAAACAGGGGCTCAGTATCACGGTTCACCATCTGAATGATACCGCGGTGAAATGAAGACCCCAGTTTATAGTCCCAAGTAATGACAAGATACGCCCTTAAGATCAAATGACGAGGTTGGAGGACAGAAGGATAGAAATATACCAACGTTCCGTATACTGCAATCTAATGACCCTCACTCGGTCTGTTCGTGTTCTACTTCGTAGGCAGATTGGCACCACCCCCTGGGGGGGTGGTGCCCGGCCAGGTCCTTACCCCTCCCTTGTGTGCGCGGTCCACAAGGGCGCTGAAGTCCTCCACCCGCCCGTCCGTGTCGGGGTACTGGAACAGCACCCCGCTCACGTCCTTCCCGCTGAAGTCCATCTCGTGGGGCAGCTTGAGCACGGTCTGCACCCCGATGTAGCTGGGGGGGGGGGGGTAGAGGTTAGACACGGGAGCATTTGAAGGAGGAGACTCAAACATCTTCCTTGTGGTTCGAAACAAAACATTTCTACGAGGTTTGTTCCGTTGGATTTGAGGAGTTTTCCCTGCGGGGCTACGGGCTAGTGGTTAGCCCCCGCCGCGGGCCTAAGGGCTAGCGGTTAGCCCCCGCCGCAGGGCTAAGGGCTAGTGGTTAGCCCCCGCCACGGGGCTAAGGGCTAGTGGTTAGCCCCCGCCGCGGGGGTAGGGGTTAGTCCCCGCCGCAGGGCTAGGGGCTAGCGGTTAGCCCCCGCTGCTGGACTAAAGGCTAGCGGTTAGCCCCCATTGCGGGGCTACGGGCTAGCGGTTAGCTCATGTTGCGGGGCTACGGGCTAGCGGTTAGCCCCCTGCGGGGCTAGCAGTTGTCGTATAACGTGGGCCTGCAAAGCCTTTAGGGTTTTAGGGCTGCAAAGACAATTTACTTAACAACTGAACCTGATACATTCTGGCATGTTGTTGTCCTTTGTATTCTGTATATGCATATACGATGTTCTTCAAGACTTAATAATCTTAAACATTGGTATATTTTTTAAAGGAGACTTGGCCTGGCGCTTATTTTGCACACAATGCAGAAACAGGAAACAGGAAATAATTCCTCCTGCGGTGGGGGCTAAAGTGATTACTTTGCTCGTGTCTGCACCACAGCGATGGTCTGCGGGTGGCAGCGCGGGTCCACGTAGAAGGTCCTCCTCTTGTTCTGTCTGGACCATGGGCGACACGGAGAGTCAGAGAACCCTTTACATCACAACCTCACGGTGACAGTGAATCACTCGTGTAACGGTCAATGGAAAAAACTATAACAGCAGTTACAGTACAGTGCTTAATATGCATGTAATATGTCACTTATTTCCTGGATTTTATTGATAAAGTTCACTTGGCCCCACCCTATCTTCCTGTGAGCGTTGTTGAGCTAGCTAGCTAAAAGGACTGGTTACCTGTCGTGTTAGTTTCATTGCTGGGTGAAATAGCAGCCATCTAGCAGGGATTGTTACGTGTGGCAGTAGTTGGGTTGCAGGGTGAGCGAGCTAGCTAGAAGTGCTCAATACCGGGGGCAGGAGATAGACTGTAGGGCAAGCTAGCCATCAGCACTGGCTATCGATCAGGACTGGCGATCGATCAGGACTGGCGATCGATCAGGACTGGCGATCGATCAGGACTGGCGATCGATCAGGACTGGCGATCGATCAGGACTGGCGATCCATCCATCTGTCCGGACCGTGTACCTGTGGCAGAGCTGCATGGCCTCAGCGGCGGCGGTGGCCTCGTCCAGCAGCGAGGCGTTGGCCACGGCCAGCCCTGTGAGGTCACAGATCATGGTCTGGTAGTTCAGCAGCGACTCCAGACGCCCCTGGGACACCTCCGGCTGGTAGGGCGTGTACTGGGTCACCCTGGAGGGGGCAGGGGGGCAGGCAGACAATTACAGAGCACTACATCGGTGAAGCAGCATCTCATTCAGACCCTGGGGACTCTGGCCTTGCCACTAGTTTACGACGGGGTCCACGAGGAGGACGTGCGCCCACCGATAAGGCACGTGCCTGGCTACTAGTTAACGAGCAGAGACTCGTATTTACATTGTTTGTATGATATTCGATGATGTTTCCCGAGTGTGGCTCCCTAGCTGCCCTGTGTCGGGACGAGCCGAGTCCCAACCCCCTTGGGGTCGACGAGCAGGCCTTACGGAGGTCAATGGTGTTGTTATATGGTTATTACTTAAATGAATTAAGTAATTCACACACACACACACACACACACACACACACACACACACACACACACACACACACACACACACACACACACACACACACACACACACACACACACACACACACACACACACACACACACTCCTCCTGCGGGGGGGGGCCGGCAGTCCTCCTACAGTGGGGGGGGGGGGGTGTCAGTCCTCCTACCAGCCTGAGTTCTCCAGAAGGTTCCTCTGGATGGGTGGGGGGACTGAGCAGTTGTAGTAGCCCATCCCGATGTAGGACCGCCAGATCTGGTTCTGGGACGCGATCTTCTGCAGAAAGTCCAAGACCTCGTTCTCACCTGGAAACCAAGTCAGATAAAAAAACATTAAGCCGAGGTATGTACCACACACACACACACACACACACACACACACACACACACACACACACACACACACACACACACACACACACACACACACACACACACACACACACACACACACACACACACACACACACACACACACACACACGTTTCTGTGTGAACTGTGAAGAGTCATCTGAACTCAGAGGCCGGCCGGTTGGACTTGAAACCAGACAGCAGGATCCCCTGGCCCGTCCACGTTGCCTAGCAACGTACAGGACGGGACAATACCACCACAGCACCCAGCATGACCCAGCGACCAAAGACAATGACCCCAGTGACCCAAGGGCCGGGCGGCCCCACAGGACCCCCGCGGCCCCACAGGACCCCCGCGGCCCCACAGGACCCCCGCGGCCTCACAGGACCCCCGCGGCCTCACAGGACCCCCGCGGCCCAGTGACCAGTCCAAAGCAGGCTCGTTATTGAAGACTGGTGACGCTGCTTCACTGCTGGAGGCTTTTTATGTTAAATATTAAATACAGTGTGTGTGTGTTGTTTGCGTGTGAGTGTGTGTGTGTGCAATGCATGTGTGCGCGTGTGTTTCAGGGTTCCACAAGAGGACAGACCCTGTTCCCATGGTCCCAGACTTTGCTTAAGAGAGGCTGATTTAGAACCACCCAGAACACATCCATTGTTGATGAGAGAATCCCTCTGGCTTAGAGGGGAGGGGCTCCCGTTTGTGTTCCGGTGGCAGCCAATTGGAGGACAGATGGGGGGGGGGGGGGGGGGGGTTTTCATCCAATCCAAAGTAGCCCTCGTTTGTGTTTTGTAACGTTGCATTTCTGGCGGACTTCGCCAGCGGTAGGTTAGAATCCTCCGGTTGGGTGAGGGGACTGGGGGTTAGTAGTGGAATGGTTGAAGAAGGAGGTTGATATTCGCTCACTTGAATCGTGCCCGTTATCTCCGAACAATAAAACGCCGCCTGCCGGTATCTTCCAGTTGCTCAACCATCGGTTAACTCCAAAGCTTATTGAACTGCCCTTTGCGTGAATGACAATAATGGAGTTAACGCAGCCCAGGCGGGCTTATGCCCGTGTTCTGATTTTATTGGACGCAGTTAATGACTTCTAAGTGATAAGGACGCTAAAAGCGGGTATCTCATAGGAAGAGACCTCCATAAACGAACCAGCAAACCTCCTAACAAAACGAGACCACCACAAACAAGACCACCATAAAGCAGGAGACCTCCTACCAAAACGAGACCTCCCCAAATCAGGAGACCTCAAAACGAGACCTCCCCAAACCAGGAGACCATCTAACAACACGAGACCTCCATAAACCAGGAGACCATCTAACAACACGAGACCTCCATAAACCAGGAGACCATCTAACAACACGAGACCTCCATAAACCAGGAGACCATCTAACAACACGAGACCTCCATAAACCAGGAGACCTTCCATCAACACGAGACCTCCATAAACCAGGAGACCATCTAACAACACGAGACCTCCATAAACCAGGAGACCATCTAACAACACGAGACCTCCATAAACCGGGAGACCATCTAACAACACGAGACCTCCATAAACCAGGAGACCATCTAACAACACGAGACCTCCATAAACCGGGAGACCATCTAACAACACGAGACCTCCATAAACCAGGAGACCATCTAACAACACGAGACCTCCATAAACCGGGAGACCTTCCATCAACACGTTTAAATGTCTCCGACCGTCGTGAGGACCGCAGGTGCAGCGTTTGCTTTTTTCTCTATTCCTCGAAATACCGTCCAAGTTGAAATCCCACGCGAACTCGGAGTTCACCTTATTAGGAATAAAGTCCATCATCCAGCGTGATGTCATGTGAACGTGGAACCAGTTTGAACTGGACAGAAGACCGAGGCTCGGGGCTCTGCAGCCGTCCTATGAGCGTCGACCTCCCAGTAGGAGATTGGTGCTGGTGGACGAGTTTCGCAAAAACAACTCCAAATATGTTCAGAGGAAGAGGAGCGGAGGGAGAGGAGGAAGAGGAGGAGAGGAGAGGAGCGCGCCTCACGCGGGGCGGATGCGCGCCTCCCAGCCCGTGGTTAGTGGAGAAACATCAGAGATCTGCGGTAGAAACACTAAGAACTAGTCGCTTTGGATATGTTTGGGCATTACTAGGGCTACAAAAAGTGCAAACGCATGAGACCTCCAGTTAAACATGCTGCTCTCTTGATGAGCCAGCCAACAGGATCATTAAAGAAGCACCAGAGGAGAACTCACAAAGTGGATCGTCCATCTTCATACTCCTCGACATCCGGATGGCTTCAGGGATTGTGTTTTCGATCAACTTGGAGATCGACTAGAAACAATAAATGATGTAAATAAAGCGCGTAAAAATAGCAATAAAATGTGTTTACAAAAGATGACAAGAGATGATTTTGGGTTGATGTGATCAACAGTCATGGGGTATCACTGTGTAGTGTTGGGTGGTCTACCTCGAGCCCCAGCGCGTCCAGCATCTCCCTCTTCTCCCTCTCACCTGGGCCAATGTGCCTCTCGGCGAAGTCGTCGTGCCGGGGCAGCATCCTATCAATCTGCCGGGAGGACCGGCCCGCGGAGGTCCCAAGGCACCGGACAACGGAGGTCCCGAGGCACCGGACCGCGGGTGTCCCTAGACACCGGACCGTGGGTCCGCCCTGGCGGGTCGCGACCCCGCAAGGAAGTTTCCCAACTAAGCGGGTCTTGGCACTGAGATGTCTGCAGGGGGAGAGGGGGCCCCCCGCCCGGGCGAGGAGTGCCCCCCAGGACCTTGCGCAGCTCTGCATCTTGAGATCACAACACGGGACGTTGATCTCAACTCTGCAATCTATTACCCAGGAATGACTCGATCGGTCCTGCGGGGGAGTCTCTACTTCACGCCGCTCGCTGGATACGCCTCCTGTTGCACAACCGGCAGCCAATCAGCGACGGGGACGCTGCTGACGCTGTGACGAGCCCCGGTTCCACAGCTGCACAACTTTATCAATTTGTCACCTAAAAGTACCTCCGCTCCCAGGGAGCATAGCCACGGGCTCACGACTCCCCGGTATCAAGAGATAGGGTGCCCATGTTCATCTGTCTGGGAGATTCATTCAAATGGAGCTTTGTGAAATGAGCACGTTTAGGAAAGATAAGTTACCAGTCAACCCATCAGCAGGTTAATAATTCTGTGTGAACATGTGCAGCTCGGTGTCACACGTTGTGGAGCCTCTGGTTACGTGTCGTGCGTGTTTTAATGACGGCATGACGGGGAGGGGGCTTGCGTGGTCATCGAGAAGGACTTGTGCGTAGATAACACGCACGCACGCACGCACGCACACACACACACACACACACACACACACACACACACACACACACACACACACACACACACACACACACACACACACACACACACACACACACACATAAATATACACATATGTATGTAACAAGTGTTGTATGTTGTGTTATAGATTCCGCCCCAATTCATTTATTGGTTTAGTTTTACTGTATAACCCGTTGTGGTGTTTGTGTTTTTATTTTGAAAAGTCTTGGAAGTTCGCGCTGTGTCTGTAACTCCGGTTGACGCAACGTCCGGTTGTCTGATGTCAACCGGATAATTGGTGAGTCGCATTCCTCATGGCTCCTGTGTCATATGTTGATATTATTCTGTTTAATTGTATATATTGCCGCCATACTGTCATTGAAATGTGTTTTATACGATGGATGACAATGCACATTGCGAGGGTGGGGGGTGATGTCAGCTGATGTGTGGGATGCCCGTTTGATTATAACTCATCCAACCACGTTGTATTCAGGTTTCCACAAGTGAATCTGACGGCGGTGGCGCCCCTACTGTTTTCTGTGTTGACACAGGTGGGTCACTGTATGTACATTTCCCCATTAGAGGTTTCTTTGTATGTTTTATTTCTGTGTTTTTTTATTGAGATTTTGTAAACGTTTATATTATAAATGCGTCCGGTGGTCTGATGTCAACCGGATAATTGGTTTCCACAAGTGAATCTGACGGCGGTTGCGCCCCTACTGTTTCTGTGTGACACAGGTGGGTCACTGTGGGTAAATAAGAAAATAAAACTGCTCGTGTGGAGATCAACCCTGTGTCCTACTTCTCCGTCGTCACCTAATGGAGGCTGCTTGAATGAGGCCGGTTACAGTGGTGCCGTGACCCGGATCGTCGCTGCTCTTCAGCATCATCATCGCAAGAGTGGTGGACTGACGCCATTCCGGTCACAGGAGGTTTGTACAATAGGAAAAAAAAACAACAACGCAGATAAGAAGTAGGACTCTTAAAGGGAGACTATATATAATTTTGTTTGATCTCCAGTTGTGGTAACATTCAGGTTTACACATTGTTTACTTGGTGGAATATATCCGAATGAGTGTTACAATTGACATGGATGGTAACGGTAGCTCAAGTGATCTCGGCTGGGACAGAGCTCGATGAGAGTGGTGGAGCTCCTCAGGGTCGTAGGGGCGTGTCTACATATGATGTTGGGACTCCAGCTTTTTGTTCAACGCGCGCTAAAGGCCAGTTGCCAACCAGTAATCCACCAACATTGTCATGTGTTCCCAACGCAGGCGACCCGGCCATGGGTGTGTTGATTTCTAATATTGTGCAGCAAGTAGGCCAGGAAATCAGAGACCAGTTGAGCGGTGCGGGGGTGGGAGGAGCTAGTGGCGCCCAGGTACAATATGGGGCGGACCAGACAGCCGGTGAGCCCACCTATGTTAACCTGACTGGTGCTCGGTTGGTCATGCAGGCGGATGTGAAAGAACCACCCGTGTTCCGGGGAGATGGGTCAGATAAATTCACAGTTGATGATTGGCAGGAGATGATGGAGGTATATCTCCAGAGACGAGCAGTGCCCCTGTCTGAGCAGCACACTGAAATAATGTGCAGGTTGATGGGTAAAGCTAGAGATGTTTGTAAAAAATAACCCTGCGGAGCAGCGTGGGGTTAAAAACATAAAGCGACCCAAAGTTAATTTTTGATGTGCTTAAGCGACATTTCGGTGGGTACTCATCATCCGCTATGCCTATGGCCGATTTTTACAACACAATTCCGGTTGCCGGCGAAACTCCAATGGCTTACTGGTTGAGGTTGAACAAAGCAGCTGATGCTGCCGAGGAGGCTCTTGAGCGATCGGGCCGACATACTCACGACCCATGTCAGGAGTTACCAATGATGTTTGTTAAATACTGCCCAGACCCTGCGCTCTCCGCCGTGTATAAATTCAAAGCGCCCCAGCAATGGACAGCCGGTGAAATACAAGAGCACCTCGACCGCCATCACATTGAGATGGGGACCACACACACTAGGCATGTGGGGATTCACACCCAAGCACCAGCGTTCAATGGCTCGGATGCTCAGCAGAACAGGAACGGCAACATGGAAAAGGAAAGTGGGGTGATGGAAAAGTCGAGATGTGATGAGGGCTGTATGGAAATGCTGGTCAACATTTTAGACCGAGTTCTTTCTCAAAACAAGCAAGAAACCAACAGGTCCATAAACACACACAGACACACATGGACCTGGTGCCCCCATATCAGATTGCAGGCTCAGTTTATGTAAAGTCTGCAAGTCCGCTGAGCATAACCACAACCGAGGCACTGCAGGGAAAGAACGCTTGTGCTTGTCGTGTTTTCAGCCAAACCACCTGATTCGAAACTGCCCAAACCGTCTCCCTCGCCGCAGTCAGAATACCTTGCCTCAACATGACTCGGCTGAGTTAAACTAGTAGGCCCGTGCCTTGGGGTACAGGTGCGGGTGGTGTCAGCGAGAACCCCATCAACGATATAAGACAGCACCACCTGGAGGCATGTGCCGGGGCTCCGGCGGGTGCACACATTATCGCACAGAACACACAGAGGATTGGGCCTTATGATGAGCTGTTTTATACCCCAGTCAGGATCAACCAATATCAGGTCACGGGTATGCTAGACTCAGGTTCCATGACGTGTACTCTCAGTGAGCAAGTGGAACAGCAGATGTTGGTCAACAAGTTGCTGCCCGCGGAGATTGCAATGAAAGAGGAGGTAGTGCTGGTAGGCTGTGGGGGAGTAAAGACTATGGCGAAGCGCATGTATGAGGTAGAGATGGAACTTTATGGTGTAAAATGCATAGTGCCCATTCTTGTAGTTCCAGGCCAGCGTGACGAGTTGATAATCGGATCGAACGTTATCCGGTACCTTACCCACCAGCTGAAGTCGACCGATGACTACTGGCGCATGGTGTCCCAAGGCGGTGTACCCAAGCAGTGTGAACAGTTCCTCGACCTACTGACTAGCTCTTGTCGTTGGAGGGGTGGGAATGCTCCAGAGAAAATAGGGACCTTAAAGTTGGGACAGGCAGTCACGTTATTGGCTAGGACTGAGCATTTGGTTTGGGGGAGGTTACCCAAAAATGTTCCGATGTCGCCAGGTAGCGCAGTCATTGTGGAGCCGACCACGTCCAAGTCTATGCCTCGTAACATTCTGGTTGCCCGCGTTCTCGCGTCCATGTGGGGGGATGGATGGGTGGCTATGAAGGTTACCAAACTTAGCTGACAAACCCATAGTGCCTGAGAAGGAACTGCAAATTAGCAGGATGTGTCCCCTGCTGCTTAGCAAGTGGAAGATTTTGATGTTGTCCAGGGCATCGGCAGGGTTGAAAGAGGGAGTTCGAGGGTGGGAGTCGTTGAGGAGCCAGGTTGGGGAACTCAAGGAGCGTCTGCAGCAGGCCGGACTCACTGGTGTTGATATAGACGGATGTGACGCAAGTCCAGAAGGCAGGGAGAAGTTAGTTAAACTGCTTGAACAATACAATGATGTCTTTTCAAAACACACTTTGGATTGTGGCCAGGCCAAAGGATTTTACCCACCGAATACGGCTGACAGATGACAGGCGTTCCGATTGCCCGTATCGTCGGGTGCCACCGGCCCAGTACCAAAAGCTGCGGGCAGGTTACTCTCGGAGATGGAGGAGCAGGAGATTATCCAAAAGTCTACTAGTGAGTATGCGTCTCCGCTAGTTTTGGTTTGGAAAAAAGATGGAAGTTTGAGGTTGTGCACAGATTTTAGGTGGCTAAACGCTCGGCACCCCTAAGGATGCACATCCGCTCTCCCGCATCTCAAGCAGACTGTTTAGCTGCGCTGGGCGGCAATGCCTACTTTAGCACAATGGACCTGACCTCCGGGTTTTACAATATTCCTGTTGAGGAGGGTGACAAAAAGTACACAGCATTCACGACTCCAATGGGGCTCTATGAGTACAACAGGATGCCCATGGGGCTTTGCAACAGCCCTGCATCATTTATGCGCATGATGCTTAGCATCTTCAACAGACTGCTGAACTTCAGCAGTCTGTTGTGTTACCTCGACGACCTGCTTGTGTTTGCCCCGACAGAGAAGGAAGCATTAGACAGACTGGAAGTGGTTTTTCAACGACTAAGGCAGTACCATTTGAAGTTGAGCCCAAAAAAATGCTATTTACTGCGATCTTCCATCAAGTTCCTAGGACATATTGTAGATGGAAATGGAGTGTCCGTAGACCCAGCAAAGGTGGAGGCCATTCAAAAAATGAACAAGGCACATTTGATGGAGAATGATGGTTGCACACCTTCGGTGAAGAGAATAAAGTCATTTCTAGGCATGGTATTTTACTACCAACATTTCATCCCAAATTGCTCGGCCGTAGCCAAACCACTTTTTCGCACTTACGGGTGGACAAAAGAGGCGGGGGAGGACGAAAAAGAGCTTGAAGGTGGGGTCCTATCGCCGGCTTGTCCCAGCTGATTGGACTGATGAGTGCGACAGGGCAGTGGAGAATCTGAAGGACAGTTTGCTAAACTGTGTTGTTCTGTCGCACCCAAATTTCACCCGACCCCTTATTTTTGTCGATTGACGCGTCATTAGATTGGCCTAGGAGCCGTATTGTCCACGGTGCCAGAAGGCGAGGAGAAAGCACGCCCCATTGCGTTCGCAAGTAAAACCCTCAGTAGTTCGCAAAAGAATTACCCGGCCCATCGGCTCGAATTCTTGGCACTCAAGTGGAGCGTGTGTGACAAGTTTAGTCACTGGTTGAGGGGAACCCATTTTACAGTATGGACGGACAACAACCCCCTCACCTATATCTTGACCAAACCCAAACTGGACGCATGTGAGCAACGGTGGGTGTCCAAACTAGCACCGTACACATTCGACTTGAAACACATTGCGGGCACGAAAAATGTTGTCGCGGACACGCTCAGTAGGGACCCTTTTGCTAGGCCAGTGAGTCATTAGGCTCAATCACCAGAACAGTTATCACCATTTACTTGACAGAGTCAGAGAATGTCTATTATGATGGAATCCAAGATACTTTCCGGTTGAAAGCCCTGTGCCAGCAGGCGGGGGAACCAGAGTGTAGGGAAGTGTCTAGCCGGCATGGGTCACCTGTATTGTTGGGACAGCGGCGCCGTTTAGTGGCGGTCTTAGAGTGTCATGATCAAATGGGATGTGTGGCTGTGGGTCAAGGGCGGTGGAGTTGGCACAGTCGGTACAAGGACTAGTAACACGGCCAGGACAGGACTCACTGCCAGTATTCACACTTGAATGAGCTACAGCGTTGCCAGGAGCATGACGATAAGATCTCTTGGATTGTTGCCGTTTGTCATCCGCAGGAGGCGCCCATCGAGGCGAGAGAGAGCCAGGTTGTTAGTGCTAGGGACCTAGCGCGCTGATGAAGGCAGTGGGGGAAAGGCTCAAAGTGCACGATGGTGTTCTGTACCGGGTCATTAAGGACCAGTTTACCAAGCAAAGAAGGCAACAGTTTTGTTTCTACCTGAGAGTTTGAAAAGAAAAGGCGT
>OLKM01001821.1:74502-103232 GCA_900291075.1 Melanogrammus aeglefinus | reverse complement strand
ATTTAAATGACCAATCATGGCCAGCCTCCTAATCATTTGACGTAAACACATTTAAATGGTGCTGGCAGTGGACAAGTTACACACTATAAATTAAACGAGCAAACCATGGTATTTTTGTTATTTTTTCTAATGAAATAGTTATAAAAGTTTGGCAGCAAATCAAGTGCATATTTCACTGGAGGGGCGGCGCCCTAAAGCGCCCGCTAATTTGGCCCACGCACTTGTCTAGGCACAATACACTCGTCTTTGTCCCGTGACTGTAGGTGATCACTCCTCCAAGTGACAAATTGTCCACATACATCCTGTATCAGTCATTCACCTATTCATGCAGCCAACTAATGCTGTTTCATCAAAAACGTCTGAAGTGCAACCATTGCAATAGTTAAAGTCCTTGAGGTGGAAAGGGTAAGAGGAAAGGAGATAGACAGTCCCCTGTGGGGTTCCCTCATGCTGCTGTGGCCTGACTCACTGTGTCAGAACCAGACATCGTTGGCTACGTACGGTTCGGCCATGTCATATAATCAATAATCCACTGGACAGATGGGGCCTCTCACCTCCATCGCATCATGCTTCTACCCAAAGGCCTGTACGAACGTGTGTAGTAATTAGGTCACGGAGAATCGAAAGAACAATGACTCTACAGTCTTGGTCGGCTTGTCCATTAGCAGTGTAGAACTCTTGTGTCGGCAGTAGCATGATGCCGGTCGGCTCAAGCTCCCGAGGCGGGGCTGGTGTATGTGCGAACGCTGAGTGGCTCATGAGGCCTGATCCATGAGGCTTAACGCCAAAGATGAAACTCTCTCTGGTCTTCAGATGTCAGGTGACTCGAGGGCCATCGGTCTGTAGTCCTAGGCCTGCTGGAGACTGCAGGTCTAGGCTTATCAGAAGGCAGAGCTTCCACATAGTGACCCTCTGTAGGCAGGCGTCAGGTCTGAAGACCTGACTCATATGCAACAGCTGGGGGCTACAGGCTTTAAGCACCTGCTGAAATATCACACCATCTCGGCGGCCTGCAACTTGCGTAGTGATCTGTTTAGCTGCTCTCACAGGTTCAGGTGTTAAGGGACACTGTAGAGGCACATTGGGAGGTAGGTCCTAGTGTAGAGGACAAATGCACGCCAAGGGGAGGGGAAGTAGTAGGAGTGAATAAGGTGTCGATGCGAAATTAGTGTTGAAGGAAAGTGATAGGGAGTGAGTGCGTGTGTTGCAGCCAGCATAAGAGTCTGTGGATGGCTCTGTAACAAACCTATAAGAATAGGTCATTCATTGGCCCGATCCACACGGTCTCCAATCCCCTATCACCATCTACTTTCTGGAATCTCAGTGATTCTTCTCATACACTTCCATCACTCCCTCGTTGGGTTTACGGAGTTATTCCCAAACTTCTCGTATCTGCTTTGCCTCCTTTGCAATGAGTACCTCCTGTGACTCTCCTCACCTTCATCACGGTTGCCACTTAAACACCTCCTTCTTTCATTCAGGAGCCCTACTGTCCTTTGTCAGTCCAAGCTTATGTTGGCATAACAGTAATCAGTCCGAGCAGGACCATTGGTATGTCCACTACAGAATTTATATAGTCGAGCACTCTGTACCCATCAATTGCTCATCCGTGGGGCCCACAGAGTGCTAGGCCTCAGTCTACCTCAAGCACCCTGCATGCCTCATATACGCTTCCCCCCGACCAGCTCCTCACAGTCCTTTGGTCTAGGCTTCCTTTCACCAAGCACATCAGGCTTGAGGGTACCTAGGTTATGATCGACCTCCGAATCGGGGGAAGAGAGGATGTATCAATCCTTAATGTTTAGCATTAACACACATCCAGGTCCTCCCCTGTATACTAGCTCAGTGATGCTGGATAAGGGTCCCCCCGCAAAAAAGAAAAAACTCTCCAAGGGACTGTCAAAAGGTGCCGCCGAGCAGCTAAGAGGTGCACTTGGGGTGCTGAGTCGTTTATTTGAGAAATGATCTGATGAGCTGCAGCAGATGTTGTTCAAGTGAGGATACAGTGCAACAGTGATAAAATGCAGGACTCTAGCGGGTTGGAAACTACGGCACGCGGCCACGGTGCACGCCGCAATAAATCACTGCACCGGCACCGTCACAATTAAATACTCACTCTACTGTCCCGTTTAAAATATAAAAAACCGGCTTTGTCTGCCGGGCACAGGACCTTGATACGAACCACTTTGATTGTGTGATGTGTTGCCATTGTCAGTGCAAACGGAGAATTATCAGATCAAGGTGTACGTACCAAAAGCACACGGGTCCCGTCTTCGTGCTGACATAGAATGAAGACAGAGCGTGATACTTGTAAAAAATGGCAACAGCCCGTCTTGCAGCTAAAACTAGGCCATTTCAGTGCTGCGGGACACAAGGGTTGGTTGTTGTATTTTAAGACCATCCTGTGTGCAGATTACTGCCTGTAAATGTCGGTGTTCAGAACGTCATTTAGTAGCGAAGCATAGAAGACCTTCAAATACCCAAGCATTACAAAGTAAGTCAATCTAAACGGCTGTTCCATAGAATGAAAAACAAACTAGCTTCTTTAAGGTTGTACCACTGCTAAATGACACCGCACAGAAGCAAGCCACATTGGTAGTTGCATTGCAAATCATGGGAAGCGTTTACTAGATAATTTATTAAGGAGGTCTTCCACGCTCAATGCTCTTTTTGAAGCTTCCAAAAAAGAACAATCCAGCCACAATAAAGACATTTCCCACTCAGCTACAGAGTACGAGTCGTATTAGAAATGGCTGAAAATGTCAAGCTCATCAACAACTGATTAAAATATGCTTGTCGTATTTAAGTCATTGCCTTGATGGAATAGCGTGGATGAAGACATCCGGTGGCATGCATTGCATAGTACGTGAGCAAATGCCCCAAGAGGAACGATCTGCTTGAAGCCGAATGCCTACACTTCCAAAATGAAAGCAATGTACCAAACATAATTGAACTACATTTTGGAAGAACGAGGGCATTAGACATCAGAAAAGGTTTTCACGACCACAACGCCCCACACTATGGTTAGGCAAGAAACCCACAAGGACTGTCAAACTGATAGAAAAAAAGTCGGCCACCTCCATCATGAAACTCCACTGCCTAATAATCAGAAAACGTGTTGCAAAACATGTCAAATTCCGCCAATGAATTATGCCCATTGGACAACGGTACACTCAAACAATCATTGCATTTCAATCTATCTCGAGGAGCTGGACATGAAACAGTCGCCTTCTCACTCACATTCGGAGATGACTGAGTTTGCGAAAAGTTCTGGGACGATTTGCACTTCTTAATGCATACTCAACAAAATCTGGCGGAAAAAGGGCCAAGATATGCCAGAACTGGAGGACAGCCGAATCGAATATGTAAACTTAATGTTTCGGTGGTAACATAAAGGACATCGCAAAGGTCAAATAACTCAGACCCCCGCAAGGTGCTAGGAGCACAGAACATTAGACATGACGGCTGGTCGTAAGCGAACCAGATGAAATCTCTCCACCAGTCACATTCCCTACTTCTACACCTAGAGAGCCCTTCCGCCACGCCACCGCAACACCACGAAAATAACCGCTGACATGCCGTGTGCTGGAGCGGAGTTCAAACGCGATTTGCGAACAATCTTGACAACCGACAGCTCGATGGACATGATTGATGCTATTTCTGATCGTACGCTGTGATGAGATAACAGAGAGCATGGAAATGGAACTGATGAGCTGAAGAGCCCAACACGTGGGACCCAGTTTCAGAGCTTCATAAAACATTTGAAGCCACAACCAGTGCCCAGATCAGAGCCACATACTTACACTGTGGGCATCGAAATAAGAAATTTCACTTAACCGAGTATGCACTGACTGCCTTTTTCAGTCTTCGGGTACACTTATCTCGTGACAGTGTTCTCACACATAACAGTGCCCAGCCCCACCCCCAGCGGTTAACAAACGAGCACCTGAGACATTTCAACTCAATGTCATCTAATCCACTAGCTCCACAGATGAACAGCTCCAGTCAAGCAAAAGCACGTCAGCATCACCACTGACCTGTCTGTAGGCAATCTGAAACACAAATGTTGCCGTCACCTAGAGTTAAAGTTAGCTGACACACACACACACACACACAATGCTGCCTCTTGTTAAATAACAGCATACTTTACTGGGTAGCATAAAATCAGTCATATGGAAACAAAAATTCTTTGTGTCACACAACAATGGCAACAGATGAATAAATTCAAACGGCACTGACACCGTTCACAAACATAAGGTTCCGACCCTGCCTAAGGACAGATGTATGACGAAGTCTCAACGCGATCATTTCAGCATCCCGGCTAGCCAGACTTTCTTTAATGTGATGGACCAAGGATTGACAGTGCTTTTAAAAACGCAAAGCCCCCCTCCTTTCGTTACCGCTCCATACAATCCCGTCGGCTCGCGATGTGGTCGAAGCTCCAAGGGACTCTCGGTCCGAAAACTGTCCTCTTGCCGCCACTGCCATGAACACATCAGCTGCCACTCTTCCTACTTCCGGGTCCGCGTCAGAAATAGCCGTTAGGCGTCCATTTGTCTAATAACGCTGCCATCATTTCCCATAACACCAGATGGGGACGACGGCTTAAATCATCATCTTCCATATACCTGCATCTTGACCCTCCTCTCATCCCCCGATGTTGCTTCCCCCCTCTGCATCCCCGGTTAGCTTTCCTTAGAGTCAGGGGACCGTATTCACAAAAGCATGTTATCTTACCGCTAGAGATGCTCCTAACTCCGCCAAAATCATTTTACGTAGGTTTTTTCTTAAAGTTATTCACAAAGCCGCTGAGACCTACTCTTACTAGGATGAATCACTAAGAGCTGAACTAGAGTGACGTGCCATTTGCTATGATTACGTTGATTCTCGTGCACGAGTTTAGAACGGTCAGTGGCGTGATTGGTTGTTCAGGCGAGCCACTAAAATCACCGAAAAACAAGGAAATAGAGGCTAAGAATGAATTTCATCAAAGTATTATGGACAAGTGCATTGAGCAGAATACACGCTTGATGACAAGTTTGTACAGACCACGATAATGACGTTTTAGCCTGCCACGTTCAAGAGAGAGAGAGAGAGGACAAGCAAACAATAAAAATATATGTAAACATTGAAAAAGTTGAAAAATTAAAGAAAATAAATGTTATGAACTACACAATGTGTATTGACTGATTTGTGCTGAGGTGTTTAGGCCTACCTAAAATGTTTATTCACAAAGTTATCCCTAAATGCCAGTCCACTCGGTTCCACACGGCCAAATTCATTGTCATGTTGATCGCCATCATCATCATCATCATCATCATCATCATCATCGTGGTCATCGTCATCATCATCATCATCTTCATCATCATCATCGTGGTCATCGTCCTCTTCACCGTCGTCATCATCTTCATCGTCTGGCTGTGGAATGTTCCTCCGCTTGCAGAGGTTGTGTAGAATGGCTCATCTTTCGCCGTGGAGGACATGAAACCGACGTTTCCTCTGCCCAATTTCTCTCTCCACAACATTTCGTGTATGTTTGTGCGCTCTAACATATATGGAGGAAAACAGTAATCAATTAAATTAAATATAGATTCAACAAATAAAAAGGCGTCAAAGACCAATATGATGTTTTGCATTAAGGGACTAAGCGTAATCCTGCGTAATCAACTTGTTATACATTAACTTGTGCTCCGCTTGTGATGAGTAGCGGTGTCAAAGAGCACGTCTTGCAGGGAAGCCACAGTCACCTAGCAAATGTGACACCCAACGGCATAATGGTGCCACTCAAAAAGCGGGCTCTCAGACCGCTCTCCCATTAAAATGCACGAATCATGGTAGCGCTCCAGGCCACTTTGCAACAACATCCAGTATGTTACATTGCATCACAAAAACAACCTGCGTGTTGATGAAATGTACTTTACTATCCTATTGACGAACACGGTCGTCTTCCTTTTGATGGCGCAATTATTCTATGTGCGTCCCGTCAATAGACCGACCACACCGCGGCATACCTGCAATTGCATGAAGTTTGGCTTTTGATCCTGTTGTAATTGTTGAATTAAACCGATAAAACTGGTTGGATGAATATGTGGTCTAGAGAGGCTCGTTGGTATGTTTGATTTTATGGCACGGCTTACTGATATGGTTGCGATATTCTAAATCGTCTGCATTGCAAAGTTGCATATTTCCCATGTTGCTAAATAACGTAGTGTTGCCCAACACATTTTACTTCGGGACTAAATCTGATTATTTCTCTGTTATTCGGCGCAGATATTATTGCACCCCGCACTATCTCCACAACAAGTAGTT
Source organism: Melanogrammus aeglefinus (assembly GCA_900291075.1). NCBI lineage: Eukaryota > Metazoa > Chordata > Actinopteri > Gadiformes > Gadidae > Melanogrammus > Melanogrammus aeglefinus. The sequence continues at coordinate 96,923 of OLKM01001821.1, read as the reverse complement.
TAATACCCCTCACTCTCTTCATAACTCACATATCTCATTCATTACTCACATTCTTCCATTTTAGATTCTTTGGTGAATAGGTCTACTGAGTTAGGAGTCCTCTTGAGGACTTTTAAAGCTCTCCTAGACTTAGGTGCTACCTTTTAGGCCTAAAAATACTATTATTGTGAATTGCTCTTAGTGAAAAAAGTTAGGAGTCCTAAATTTAAGAGTGACACGCCCATTACTTTTAGGAGTTACTCCTAAATTCGCCATTTAGGACCTACTTTTAGCCCTAAGATCCTTTGTGAATACGGCCCCAGGTGGGATATCCGCTGGTCTGTCCACCATGCCGGCCGGCATTAGCGCAATCAGCTGTTCCCCGGAGTTCACAATGGCAGCTTATTGCGGCGGCATAAAAAAACAATCACTAAAAAAGAAAAGCACTAAACCCTCAAAAGCAGCCTTGTTAGAGAGGGTAGGACTTTACCGGAAGTGAAGGACTTAGAAGTGAAACAAACAAGAACGAACAAAAGAAATAAAAGTTAAGAAAGTTAAAAAAGCGAACTTAAAGGCTGGAGCAACGTAACCGGCGGCCTGCAGCTTTCGCGCATGCGCACTACTCTGATGCCACATGATACATAAGGAAACTAGCATGAAGTTAGCATACAAGTAGGGTTTATGTCCGGGTCATGTTGGAGCGCTCTCTGGGGTCTTAGAGCAGTTTTGTTTTCGACCATCTGTCGAGGTCCAGACTGGGGCAGGGGATTGGTCAGGGCTCTTATTCTATTGGCTCTACCTCCACTAGTGCTTTGACCAATCACAGAGCTGGCCCTTGGTTCTTGACCCGTCTCCAGGGCTGGCTGGTACCTGCGGTCGTCATGGAGATAAGGGCTGGTTGGGCGGCCCTAAGCCGTGTTCCAATACCCGTACTGTCCGTACTTACTAGCCAACATTTGAGTACACAGTACGTTCCAATTCAGATCCGGCGAAAAGAAGTACACTTCAAGGACCCGGATGTCGTAGTCAAAACGGGCTAATCGTGAAATGTGGATTGAAGGACACTCTCCGTACCCAAAGGCAGCCATCTTAGTTACGTAGCGGAAGAGGCGGAGCACGGGCTGAGCGCCTCTCAAACTCCGAAAAAATAATGGATACCGAAGTGAGCAGCGCCTGCAGCTGCGGCTGTCGCAATCGTCATTTCCGGTAAGTGCACCACAGAGTACTCGATTTGGAACAGCACTCACATCTGAAAAAATAGTGTACTCAAGTGAGTACGGATAGTGCAGAAAGTGTACTTCCTTTAAGTATACTCATGGAAGTACGGGTATTGGAACACGGCACTGGACTCCGTTGGGACTGATGTGATCCGGATCAGAATGGTGGACTCCGGGAAAGTCTAAATCTAGCGCTGCAGTGCGGGCTGGGGCAACACCCAGCAGTTAGCACACCGCCATCACCACCATTACCTCAAACACTACCTTCACCATCACCTCCTCCTTCACCTCCACCAGCACCGCTACCACCACCATTACATCAAACACCACCTCCACCATCACCTCCTCCTTCACCTCCACCAGCACCGCCACCACCACCATTACATCAAACACCACCTCCACCATCACCTCCTCCTCCTCCTCCTCCACCTCCACCAGCATCATCACTTCCAACACCACCTCCACCATCACCTCCTCCTCCACCTCCACCATCACCGGCACCATTACCTCAAACAACACCTCCACCAGCACCATCACCTCAAACACAAACTCAACCATCACCTCCTACTCCACCTTCAACATCACCTAGCTAGAGCACTGAGCTACTGACATACAGCTACACACCCCAGATATACACACCACAGCTACAAACCACAGAGATACACACCACAGAGATACACACCACAGATACACACCACAGAGATACACACCACAGATACACACACCACAGAGATACACACCACAGCTACACACCCCAGATATACACACCACAGCTACACACCACAGAGATACACACCACAGAGATACACACCACAGCTATACACCCCAGAGATACACACCACAGAGATACACACCACAGAGATACACACCACAGAGATACACACCACAGATACACACCACAGATACACACCACAGAGATACACACCACAGATACACACAACACAGATACACACACCACAGAGATACACACCACAGCTACACACCCCAGATACACACCACAGCTACACACCACAGAGATACACACCACAGAGATACACATCACAGCTACACACACCACAGAGATACACACCCCAGATATACACACCACAGCTACACACCACAGAGATACACAGCACAGAGATACACACCACAGATACACACCACAGAGATTCACACCACAGCTACACACCACAGAGATACACACCACAGAGATACACACCACAGAGATACACACCACAGAGATACACACCACAGAGATACACACACCACAGATACACACACCACAGATACACACACCACAGAGATACACACCACAGAGATACACACCACAGATACACACACCACAGAGATACACAGCACAGCTACACACCACAGCTACACACCCCAGAGATTCACACCACAGCTACACACCACAGCTACACACCACAGAGATACACACCGCAGATAGACACCACAGCTACACAAACCACAGAGATACACACCACAGCTACACAACAGAGATACACACCACAGATACACACCACAGCTACACAAACCACAGAGATACACACCACAGCTACACACCACAGAGATACACACCACAGATACACACCACAGATACACACCACAGCTACACACCACAGAGATACACACCACAGAGATACACACCACAGAGATACACACCACAGATACACACCCACAGAGATACACACCACAGAGATACACACCACAGAGATACACACCACAGAGATACACACCACAGAGATACACACCACAGAGATACACACCACAGATACACACCACAGCTACACACCACAGAGATACACACCACAGAGATACACACCACAGAGATACACACCACAGATACACACCACAGAGATACACACCACAGAGATACACATCCCAGAGATACCCAGCACAGAGATACAATTACACATGAATGTGACTGCATACAAATGTGTCCAGAGACATGGTGACTAAGGCATGATAGTAAGCATTGTTGTCCCTTAACACTAATATTCAGAAACAACACTGCCTCAAAAGGCTATTGGCCTAAGCAATACCAGTAGAGACATATACTCTTCCCTGAAATTTTAAATGTTGCAAAATTTGCAAAAATATATATTATCTGCATTTAGTCAAATGTTTAAAATATATCTGTGGCATATAGGCCAATGCTGTGGTGAAAGTGTCTAAAGTATGACCAAGTGTTTCTTTCTGGTTCAATAGATAGGACACTTCATCAACCCCCTGTAGAGATATAGCTGAAATTTAATGCAAAATTTGCAAAAATATATATTATCTGCATTTAGTCAAATGTTTAAAATATATCTGTGGCATATAGGCCAATGCTGTGGTGAAAGTGTCTAAAGTATGACCAAGTGTTTCTTTCTGTTCAATAGATAGAACTTCATCAACCCCCTGTAGGAGAAATGTGTTAATGTTTGTCCCTATAAAACAATAATTGTAAAAAAATAAATACAAAACACGACGGCAACTCTAAAGCCAAACTGTCCAATCTGAAGGCTCTACTTAACCCCTCCCCCTACTCACTTTCACCAATGCAAAGCGAACAGAACTGAGTAGGGCAGGATGTAGCCTAACTAGTTTGTGAACGACCCAGAGAAACGCTTTGCAATACAATCAACTACGATTTCGAAATTCCGCCTGGACACATTTTTTTAAAAGTATCTCAAAAAGAGAGCATGTCCGGGCAAAAGAGGACGTCTGGTTACCCTACGTATGGGGACATTTGATTCCTACCTGTCCCACTGTCAAATAGTGGCCCAAATTGGTGGGCGGCATACTGGTAATTTCTCTGCGTGAGAAAAACGTCTGAGCGTGTGCATGGGTTGAATTGCGTATGTCTCATGCCAAATGCGTGAGACCCCTAAATTCACACACCATGGCTAAACACCACAGATATACACCACAGATATACAGCTACTACATGCCACAGCTAAACACTAGAGATATACACACCACAGCTAAACACCACACATATACACACCACAGCTACACACCACATATATAGCTGAACCCCACAGTGCACACTAGAGCTACAATCCAAAGCAGATGTTCACTTTGTTTGCTGTCCATCAGATTGACATGGCTGGTTAAACAGAACAAGGTACAGGAACAACTGGAAGGGCTGAAATCATCGGAGGAGTCTGACTCTGTCCATGAAGACAGGAGGTGGACAGGTCGTGTTTGGTCACCGGTATGGACAAGGCTGTTTGTTAATTTAGGGCAGGCGGACATCGTGTCCTTTAAGCTATGTCCCTCCTGCAGTGCGGGCGCAGTAGATGCCGCCGGCCACTGCAGACTGCACACCACAGCACTGCAGACAGGTTGACACGGAAACCACATTGACATTAAACACAGACCACCAGCTGAAAAAAACGTAATGATATATTGGCCATTTCTGATTATTGTTAGTCACTTTTGGAAAAGCATCTATTACACCACTCAGTGTGTAAAGTACCCCAGGCAGACTGCTAGTGCAACATACATCCCCGCTGTGTAGGCTAACCAAACTAGCATTAGCTATGTGCAACTCAGGTGCTTCTTGAACCCTTGCTGTTTACTCACTGGTCAGCCACAACTGACTTGATTTACTAATTAAAGAAAGCTTGTTGCTATAGAGACCAGAGCCAGTCAGCCGGTCGGCCATTTGGTAAATTGGTTCAATAGGGCTGATGAGTGTTTCTGTGGAACACGTCAGCTGGTCTTGACAGCTCACTCCAGTCCAGTTTGGTTTGGGTGGTTTCACGTAACATTCATCAAGGTTTCAGTGGTCGGTTTGATGGGAGAAGATGCTGCCAAGTTCTGAGTCCATCTTTCAATACTTAATTAATACCTAATTACTCCCGGACAGACAAAAGAATTGATTACACTCAGCTGATTAGGAGTTAGTGGTTCAAATTAGTCCCATCCTATTTACCAGATGAACGATAGAAACACAGCAATATTAGTAAGCAACTTGAAACATTTCAATGCGTCTAGGAAGAACTGAATCTATGGGATGGGTGGGAGGGAGGGATGGAGGGAGGGAGGGAGGGAGAGGGAGGGAGGGAGGGAGGGAGGGAGGTGGTGGGTGTGGAGGTCTCCCCCCATGACAGATGGGGGGGTTATTAATGATGTCATTATATGAATGAGGAACTGGTCCCAGTGACGACCTCCCAGAAGCCCCCCCCCCCCCTCGTGGGGCCGTGCCCCCCCATGGCCGCTCCATCACGGGAGGGCTCGGGGGGCGAATCTGGGGGACGATGCCAAGGTCATAATAACACTAATCAGAGCAGCCCTATAAAAGGAACGCTGTGGAGCTGAAGGGGTTAGGGTTAGGAAGGGAGGGAGGGAGAGAGAGAGAGAGAGAGAGAGAGAGAGAGAGAGAGAGAGAGAGAGAGAGGGAGAGGAAGAGAGAGAGGAGAGAGAGAGAGAGAGAGAGAAGAGAGAGAGAGAGGAGGAGAAAGGGAGAGAGAGAGAGGAAGGGAGGGAGAGGGAGGGAGGGGAGGGAGGGAGGAGAGAGGGAGGGGGAGGGGGAGAGAGAGAGAGAGAGAGAGAGAGAGAGAGAGAGAGAGAGGAGAGAGAGAGAGAGAGTAGACGTTTGTACAAAAAATATGCCCGTTTTATGTACCCCTTTTCCCGGGCATGGTCCGCCTATTACACTGCCTGAGGTATATTGGCTGCTTGAGCTAGCATCCCAGTTACCCTCGTGGACCCTACTCACATTGGCTTGGGTAGAGGTGTTGCTGCCCTGTCTCTACAACAGAGACAACGCAGCGATATCAACATGAGTAGTTCTAACTGGAGAGACGGTGAAATCCATAAAAAAAAGATAAAATCCATAATTCATTCATCAAAAAACTAAAACAGTCGGTAGTATTCAAATTATTCTAAAGACGTCTAGACTCCCTGCGTAGCCCCGCCTTTTCCAGTAGACAAGAAAAGCCTGTGCCGTGATGAACGGGGGATTTTCTGCCGCCTTCAAAACAGTCTGAGTTCCGGGAGGTTCGGGGGTTCAGACCTTAAGCTCAGAGGAAAGTGCTTTGAACACTCTGTTTGGTCTGAGTCTTTGCTCAGAGTTTCGTATGGAAGTAATGATGTCTTCCTGAATCCTTGGACGCCAGCCTTCTGAGGCGAAAGTCGGAAACCTCCCAGCTTCCTTGCGGCATTTCTTGGAGGCACGCCCCCTTTTTGTTTTTCATCTCTCGCAATTCTGAGGGGAGACCGACAGCAGTGATGACGCTCTCAACAAAATTGGCTGCGCCTGTGATTAGATTTTTTTTCTTTGTATTTGTACCACGTTGGTCATTTTAAATGCTCTTGCACACTTGATTACATTGCTACTTTATTCCTGCCAATCTCTTGCTGAGCGTGCAATACAATGTAAAGTTGCGTTGTTGGTTTTCGGGCTGGTTTGCTAAAGAGGCTAATGTAGCTAACAATAAACAACGACTAGCCAATTTCATCACACAATCATGAAGACGAACAGAAACGCTATAAATGTTCCGGTACCGGAAATTACGTCAAAAGTGCAACTCGGAAGGCTGGCGTCCGAGGATTCAGGAACACACGATGAAGCTCCCTGAGTCCTCCGATCTCACGTCACAACAATGGCCGCCCATTTCATTGATAGACTGAAGTGAACCTGAAGCAAGCACTAAGAATCGAACTAAACACCTATTCTATCATTTGCATTAAGCTACATTATAGCTTACAATTATAAACACCACCTGATTATTTCTTGCACATGTTCAACCATCGCAAGCAGTCCTAATAACTGATTCATCTGATTCAGCAAAGAAGCGCAAAGAGGTCCCTACAGGCATCCATACTTGTAGGCTCCAGAACGATCTGTTGTCCAGTTTTATGTCATAGCTTAAGAACTTCTGAGGGGTGTTTCCTGGACACTCTTATTTCGGAAGAAGGGAAGGTTTACGGAAAGACACGTAAGAGCTTCTGAACCTCCGAGCTGTTTTGAAGGCGGCATTACCCCCTCGGTTTCCCAAAGCCAAGCCGTGACCGAACCAGCTTGGAAGTAACAAAATGAGATAGAGATTGAGTGCTAAGGCTAAGGACCAGATTAAATTACCTGTACGTGTAGTGTATGTGTGGGTTTGTGTCTATGTGTCTGTGTATGGGTGTGTGTATATGCGTGCATATGGGTTTGTACATGTTGTGGTACCTGACAGTAGTGGCATGCTCACACTCACTCATTAGCTCATGTGAATAATGAACGGCTTTACATGTAAAACAGAAAAAGACTTCCAGCTTCTCACGATATTAAAACCCAAACAGGCTGTGTTCAGGGGAGCTAATGAGGCAAGCCCCCCCCTGCTCAATAATAACAACAACTCAGGTAGATCTGCTGAACAACACAATACAGAGTTTTAATTGGCTGACGTCTCGGTGCTGAGAGGAGACAGAAGTGCCGACACCGGAGGACTGACTCTCAGAGACGAAGCCGAGCTGCTCGCCGCCCTGACAGGTGATGTCACCACTGCTGGAGCAGGCTGTCAGGTGACGTCAGAGCGCTAGAGAGCAGGTGGATCTGATGCGCTGGTCTGCTTAGAGCAGAATAACGAGACGTTAAACACAGGAGACTTTGACCAGAGCCAGCATCAAGGAGAGAGTTAACCAGCTAGAACTGGTTCATCTGTTAGGACCCTCCTCCCAGTAAGAACTGGTTCATCTGTTAGGACCCTCCTCCCAGTAAGTATGAGAAGTAGAAGACCACTATAAGGATCCTGTTCATTCTCCAGTAAGAACTGGTTCATGAGGAGAAGACTACTATCAGGATCCTGTTCCTCCTCCAGTAAGAACTGGTTCTCTGGAGCGTAACGGGACACTGAGTCCAGGCTACTTTTTTTTTCTTTCACAGCCGTTTTAGAATCAAAATATATCAAATCCTGCTCCTACTCCACGGTCACGCGTAAGCTGCGAGGGGCTGAGTGGGAGTTATTGGAAACTATGCATTATTAAATTAAACGGAACCTATATACAACAACCATGGTGACCCAACATTAAGTTTTTTGTGTGATACTGCACGCAGTGAAAGGCAGGAGCTGTTGACAAGTCCACAAAAGATTTAAGACGCCAAGCTTTGAGACTGATGTTTAACGCAAGTAGAGTCTCTGATGAGGCTGCTTCACCTTCAGCTCTTCTAACGGTGAGTAGGCTAGGAACAATGGTTTGTGTGTGTGCGCAGTCAGTTAGCACCCGCCATAGTGTGTGTATACGTGCGTGTGCATGTGTGTGTGTGCGCGTGCAGTCAGCCAGCACCCACCATGGTGTGTTTGTGTTGTGTTGTGTGAAGTGTTGTTTGGCTGCTTTTTTAAGTGCGCACTGCCCTCTCTCCAGCATAAGGCCTGTCTACACTGCCAAACCGGTTCGGTCGAAGCTTGATACGCCCAGCGATTTCACCGTCTTATCTCAAGTTTCCTGTGTATAATAGAGGGGGTAAAATCCCCCGTTCGTCACGCAGCAGGCTTTTTTGGTTCACTGGAGAAGGCGGGGCTGCGCACAGAGTCGACCTCTTTAGAATAATTTGCATATTCCCAAATGTCTATTTTTTTATGGTTGAAGACACCCGCATACAAGAATGAGTTCACATCTGAGTGTAGGCTACAAACGCGATTAACTATTTACAAGTGCAAAAACGCCAACAGATTCTTTATTTTGCTGACCACTTGTTTTTTATCCCGACAAATGCCTCGTAAGGACAGTTCCTCTGCATCTTTCTCGTAGATCGCACCATCTTTCGACGTCTTTGTACGACTGCAACACCTTCTCTCACATGATCAGCAGCTCGCGGATTTCACTTTCCCTCCGGAGCGGCTTTACGCTCCCCCCATTATGAGACCCTTACTACAGACACTTTACCTGGCAGACTCCACTGGAGAACCAGGCTGACAACTGTACAACTTTTTCACTTTATCTTCATATTTAGGGTTAAGAGTAAGAGTTATTGGGGGACAAGATCAGCAAATAAAGTCATTCAAATACTAATGTTCTGGCCCGCCACCTACTGGCTGAAAAATAAAATTGGCCCGAGGCCAAACTTAGTTACCGACCGCTGGTCTAGGGTCTGCTGTCTGACAGACATACTGACAGAACTACAGACTGCAGGTGGAGATGGTACTGAGGTCCTGACCTGTGGTCATTAAGATACCCCCCCTTCCTGGACCAACATGGGCGCCTAACCCTCCATCATTTCCTTGCTGGATCCACCGTGAGAGGAGTGGTGAGCCTCAGAGCGGTGGGGGCTGACTGGAAGGCTGTTTACTTTAGATGCAGGAAGAGGATCTGGGCCTCCAAGCGGGTAGTTTCCTCGGTGGCCCGCTGTGATGCTGTCTGTCAGGGAGAGGGCCCCCGACACCCCCCCCTTCCGCCGACTCTGTTTCATTAGAAGAAAAGCGGCAGTGAAACAAACAGCGGTGGATGCATTTGTCTGGTTTCTTCAAAGGGCCGCTGTTTAGCATACAAACATTAGCATCCAAACATTAGCATGCGCGGTAGCTGCGGCGGCGGTGACATTGGCTTCAAGAGGAGTTACCGCCGGAGAGCTCAGCTCACCGTTTCCCCTCCTGATCCTCGGAGGCTCTCGCTCCACGCCGATGGCCACGTGCTTTGACTCCCAACGACCTCACCTGCACTCCCAGATCCAGGTGCATGCTGGGAGAAGTATTGATCCGAGGGGCGGTCGATTTTGTTCATGAACTCTCTCTGCTGTATTATTTATCCGTGGTCAGATACCAATAGGAGGTTATTCTCACTGACTGTGGATATGACCCCCCCTCCTCCCTGATGACCCCTGACCTCTAGACACCATCCTCTTCTTCACTCACTACAACCCTTCAGATTAGCTGGACGGTGAACTACTAAAGCCTGCTCATCGTGATCGTTGAGACCCCTGAAGCTACGTAAATAACGGTATAACAACCAGGCACAGAATACTAAATCTACTTTAACAAGTTCTAAAGATTAAAGCATTCTTGTTGTTGCTGTGAGCTGTCAGTCACACACCTTGCGGAGGGTGAGGACCTGAAGGGGCTCGCCTGGAGGACGGTAAACACGCCCGCCACTCGGACCCTTTCAAGTGATTGAATGCAAAGTGAGAAGCTAATCAGATGCCGAGGCAGGTTGCAATCAAAGAGGAAATTACTTCCCTTATGAGTGAATAGCATATCAGGAACAATTAATGCTGCTCACCTTGATTAGCTCACATTAGCACCCAGAATAAACCGACAAACACTGGAGCTGTTGGTTTACAGATACGAGTGGAATCTGGGGATGGATATGAGATACAGAGGATAACTGTTGTGTGATATATATGGTGGATATGGAGATGAGATACAGTCTCAGAGGATAACTGGTGTTTGGAGAAAGAAGCCTTGTTGAGTCGGTGAAAGCCCGTAATCCAGGGAGACCGAGATACACCGGGGACCAGGGTTAGGCTTAGGGAGGAAGATTCAGCAGGTTAGGATGACGTTTAGTCTAGAACTAACGTCAGCAGGTAGTTAAATATTATATAAATATATTTATAAAATATATATATATTTATATAGCCCTCTTACGCACTGCTTCACATGCACACACACGAAAAAAAAAATAATAACAAAATAAGATAAAAATGTATACAATATAAAACAACAATATAAGGCATTGTAATGCAATATGATAAGGTGTAATATATACTGTAAGGAGAACTCTAACATCCCCACCGCTAGCTATACATCTGTTTAAATATAAAGGGTATCTGTCTCCTCATACATAGAGAAAGATATCATATATATATATATATATATATATATATATATATATATATATATATATATATATATATTTATATATTTATAAAACGGATAGGTGAAATCCGGCGATCTGATTGGCTGTTAACCGTGGGTATATTGAGCATATATACCACGGCTACTATTTCTAAAAAGCCTTATCGCAGCATATCATTCCGCAAGCAACAATGTCTCCATGGCAACAACCAACTGTTACAGTAGGAGGCTAGGTAGCAAAAGTAGCCGAAGTGTTTGACAAGGTTAATTAAATTGACTAAATTCGTTCGTTGAATTGACATGTTTAAGGTTAACTTTCACCTCCGGATAGGGTTAACAATGAAAGAGGGGACTGAGGAGTGACCTGCTCCTGAAGAAAAAGGCGAGAAAAAGAGACATGCAGAGCTAACGTCCGGAAAGGAGGAACCTATTTTTTTCATAATGGGGCTATTTTATCAGTTAGGTTAGGCTAATTTTGTGATTTATTTTTTTTTTTGTACCTGAAATTGATTGCGTATTCCTCTTTCATATTGCCGTTATTGGTAACCGTTTTATAAAAGCAATAGATCACTCCAGTCCGTGGTATATGCTCATTATACCACTCCAAGGGGGTTGTCGTCCCTCCGCTTCGCGTCGGGCCGAACAACGCCCCTTAGCCGTGGTATAATGAGCATATACCACGGCCTGTCGTGATATATTGCTTAAATATACACTGTATATATATATACACTGTATATACAGTATATACAGATATGAGTTCTATATTGTATAATCATATTGTATAATAGTGTTGCCCCTATTGGAGAAACATCATGGAATGTCATGGAATGTCATGGAATGTCATGGAATGTCATGGAATGTCATGGCCCTCTAAGTCTGCTGCCTGATTTTGTAACGAGTCTTTACCGCGAGATAAGGAGGGACAATTTAAATGATGGCTGACATAAATCTGGACATAGACAATGTCAGCATCTTACCTAGGCCCTTAAACATCCGGACGAATCCTTTGTATTAATGACCAGAATAAAGTCAAGTTAACATAAAAACCAAGCACAATAACCATAAATATATAAATATCATTGGCTAGAGAGTTTCTATTTATCCATTCACAAATGTGTGTCATGAATGCAACAATCAGTGCTAATGTTAGCAAACTCAAAAAGTGCTGATTTGACTCGAGGCCTGCTCCACTCGCATAAGAAGGAGAGATAGAGGAGATGTAGGCATTTTAAAGTCGGCGTAATTATTTTGTAAAGTGAGAACATTGAGAAGATGCTGCTAGCGAGGCAACAACCCCTTCTCCTCCATGCTGTGGTTCAGTCCGACAGCTCATTGGTCAATGGGCAGCAGCTCATTGGTCAATGGGCAGCAGCTCATTTGCATTAAAGCTACAGACACCAGAAACAGCGCATTCTGAAGGGACTAAACAGAGGAGAATAGATCTAGGCAAGATTTCTTTTCCTAAAAAACTATTAGCAAACAGCTTCAAAAACATGTTTCTGGAAATCAAATGCTATTTTTACTTTTTGGGAAAACACCATAATATCTCTCCTTTAAAATACCAAAAATAAATATCCTTACTATGATAATAATTGCAATCGATATTTCTTCCTCTGTAAAAATCATAATATATATATTGATGTCAGAATGGTTGTCCAGAATAATTCCTCTGAACCACGTTATTTATTTGCCTGTCCAAGCGTTGTGTGCATAGGAGAGCAAAACATGAAAAAAGATGGAAACAAAGAATCCAAATCATTTGTTTTTTGACTTCCACCAATGTTCCTTTATAGTGTGTGTGTGTGTGTGTGTGTGTGTGTGTGTGTGTGTGTGTGTGTGTGTGTGTGTGTGTGTGTGTGTGTGTGTGTGTGTGTGTGTGCACGTGTGTGTGTGTGATAGTTTGTGTGTGTATATGTGTGAGTGTGTTTGGCATGTGTGTGTTTGTGTGTGTGTGTGGGCGTATGTGTCGGGTCTTTCCAATGTGGAGAATGAATTAATAACTAAAGAAAAGCACATATCCAGATAATCCTTTTTTTTTAACAATGCCAAACTTCTAAAGCAAAGCACTTGGACAAAGCAAAATGTTCACAGTTCAACTTTGACCAGAATCATTGTAACCTCTTCCATTTCTGTTAAAAGCAGATCACATAAGAGGAGACCCAACCTGTAAAAATATGACAGAAGGAATGTATATGTACTGCCAGTACTGGTTAGGGTCCTGTACTGGTTAGGGTCCTGTACTGGTTAGGGTTAGGGTCTTGTACTGGTTAGGGTCCTGTACTGGTTAGGGTTATGGTCCTGTACTGGTTAGGGTTAGGGTCCTGTACTGGTTAGGGTTAGGGTCCTGTACTGGTTAGGGTTAGGGTCCTGTACTGGTTAGGGTTAGGGTCCTGTACTGGTTAGGATCCTGTACTGGTTAGGGTTAGGGTCCTGTACTGGTTAGGGTTAGGGTCCTGTACTGGTTAGGGTTAGGGTCCTGTACTGGTTAGGGTTAGGGTCCTGTACTGGTAGGGTTAGGTCCTGTACTGGTTAGGTCCTATACTGGTTAGGTGTTGGGTCCTGTACTGTTAGTTAGGGTGCTGCTACTGGGTTAGGGTTTAGGGTCCTGTACTGGTTAGGGTTTAGGGTGCTGTTACTGGTTAGGAGTTAGGGTCCTTGTACGTGGTTAGGGTCATAGGGTCCTGTACTGGTTAGGGTTAGTCCCAGGGTACCGTACCCCCCCGCTCCCCTCCTGTTACTCTCTCTGATGATATTTTGGTTTTCTTGTTTTCTACCGGCGTTAAAGTTCCACCGCGGGGCGAAGGCGGAATGCAGTGTGATGTGAACCTCAAGCCCCAGGATGATGTGGATCCCCAACGCATGTTGTTATGGCCTTCATCTCACGAGCCACCTAGCCACTCAAAGGGTCTTCATGATAAGCAAGAGTGATGAATAAAAGTGAACAGTTAGGGGATACCAGAGTGAGGAATAAGAGAAAAGGATAAGGGAGTTAGCTGTGTAGATAATATCTGCCTCCTCCTCTCCTTCCTCCTCCTCCTCCTCTCCTCCTCCTCCTCCTCCTCCTCCTCCTCCTCTGTTTCTCTTTCTCTTTCATTCCTGACCGTCTCTGAAGACCACCATGAGCCCGCCCGGCCCTCAACCTCTCATAAGAGCCCTCATCCTCTCCCTCACCCTTTCATAAGCGCCCTCACCCTCTCCCTCATAGGATTACATTTATCATTTGATCCCATTTATCTTCAAAGGGTCTGAGAAAGTTGAACAACAAGGTGACTTAAACCTCCTCTAGAACCTGCTGGTGTCTCTACCTCCTCTAGAACCTGCTGGTGTCTCTACCTCCTCTAGAACCTGCTGGTGTCTCCACCTCCTCCAGAACCTCCTGGTGGCTGGTGTCTCTACCTCCTGGTGTCTGGTGTCTCCACCTCCTGGTGCTGAATGTCTCCACCTCCTGGCGTGACTCAAACCTCCTGTGTCTGGTGTCTCCACCCCTCCTCTAGAACCTCCTGAGTGTCTTCTGTGGTCTCTGCCTCCTGGTGTCTGTGTCTGTCTCTACCTCCTTGTGTCTGTTGTCTCTACCTCCTGGTGTCTGGTCTGCTGTCTCACCTCCTGGTGTCTGTGTCTCCACCCTCCTCTAGACCTCCTGTGTCTTGTGTCTCCACCTCCTCCAGGAAACCTCTCGGTGTCTGGTGCTCTTACCTTTCTGGTGTCTGTGTCTCACCTCCTCCAGAACCTCCTGGTCTGGTGTCTCTACCTCTTGAACCTGCTGGTGTCTCTACCTCCTCTAGAACCTGCTGGTGTCTCTACCTCCTCTAGAACCTGCTGGTGTCTCCACCTCCTCCAGAACCTCCTGGTGGCTGGTGTCTCTACCTCCTGGTGTCTGGTGTCTCCACCTCCTGGTGTCTGGTGTCTCCACCTCCTCTAGAACCTCCTGGTGTCTGGTGTCTCCACCTCCTGGTGTCTGGTGTCTCTACCTCCTGGTGTCTGGTGTCTCCACCTCCTGGTGTCTGGTGTCTCTACCTCCTGGTGTCTGGTGTCTCTACCTCCTGGTGTCTGATGTCTCTACCTCCTGGTGTCTGGTGTCTCCACCTCCTCTAGAACCTCCTGGTGTCTTTGGTGTGAGCCCTCTGAAGCGGCCTCCAGGAGATGAGGATGTGCAAGGTTTGAGACAGTGTTATTATCTACTCATCCTTAATATTGCTTTGAAGATGTATGAATATAATCTTCCGCTGTTGAAAGAAAAAAATTAACCCGATATTATTTGTTTATAGCGTTAATGTTATGTCCTGTAAGGCGAATATTTAATAATATATCGCTGCTTTATTAATATCATGTGTGACATTCACATTTAAAAAGCTATTTCAGAAAATAATGTTGTGACACGCACCCCTATGTGGTTCCTAATAACCTATATTCAGTATAACACATTTAGAATATATTAGCGTGACATTGGGGAAAGTCACCGTCAGCCCTGGAGCCATTCGCTTTATGGAGAAGAGAGAAGCGGGAGCGAGAGAGATGTTAGAGCTCTAGAGGAGAGAGAGAGAGAGAGAGAGAGAGAGAGAGATGAGAGAGAGAGAGATGAGAGAGAGAGAGAGAAAGAGAGACGAGGGAGAGAGAGAGAGAGAGAGAGAGAGAGAGGAGAGAGAGAGAGAGAGAGAGACAGAGAGAGAGAGAGAGAGAGAGAGAGAGAGAGAGAGAGGGAGCTAGAGAGACAGAGAGAGAGGGAGACAGAGAGAGAGAGAGATGTCAGAGTGAGAGAGGAACAGGAAGAAATGAGCAGGGTGAGGGAGACAGAGACATCACTCACCCTCACTGTCATCCGTGGTTTTCTGGATTGTCAAACCAGCCTTAGATTATCTCTGCTTGGATTTATTTTAGATTATTTTAAAATGAGATATCCACCAGAATGTGTGTGTATATGTGTGTGTGTGTGTGTGTGTGTGTGTGTGTGTGTGTGTGTGTGTGTGTGTGTGTGTGTGTGTGTGTGTGTTTGTGCACTTTAGCAGCTCGACTGAACTTTGGCGGAGGAGTAAAGTGCGATACTCAATAAGACACCAACGTGGAACTGCCCCATCTGGTTCTGTTCCAGGGGGATGCGAGTGCTGACGAGTAGAGAGAGAGAGAGAGAGAGAGAGAGAGAGAGAGAGAGAGAGAGAGAGAGAGAGAGAGAGAGAGAGAGAGAGAGAGAGAGAGAGAGAGAGAGAGAGAGAGAGAGAGAGAGAGAGAGAGAGAGAGAGAGAGAGAGAGAGAGAGAGACAGAGAGAGAGAGAGAGACTGCTATTTCTATGGATTTAAATGATGGCTGCCCTAGCAGGAGGCCCCTCCCCGACTCTGCGTTCCTTCTCCAGACTCCTTCCTTGATAGTTAAGCTTGAATGTCTCTTAAATATACGGCCTGTTTAGCATTCATCTCTTGTCTTGTCAACTACATGGTCATGTGATCAAGACCATGAACCAAATGATCTCATTAAGAGTGTGAACTCCTGAATACAGGAGTGCAGTCTTGGTCTGTACACCTACAAGCCCTGCAGTTAGAATACATGCTAAATAAAATCATGATTTTGCGGTTTTATTTTGAGGTGCGTCTCATCTACTCCACCAGTGGAGTGTGGCAGTGCCAGACAACAGGAGTCGATCCCAGACGTTCTTAAGCATTTGATTGAGTCTGTTAGAAGCAAAATACTCTAAATCCGGTTCCTGCTCCGGGCTGCGCTGCCCACACGGGCCTCTAGATGGCACTGTGGAGCTGCCCTCCACCTTGAGATAGAGTCTCATGGAGGCTTCTCAACGCTTCATTTCTTCCTCTGTTTTCACGGTTATTTCTGATGGTTACTGCTGATGTTTCTGAGAGAAATGGTGATTTCTCGGAGGTGTAATAGAATAAAACTGCTCGGTGTTGATCCGTACTATTCCCCCATGTGTTGATTATAATGGTCCACCTCCCTGTGCCCCGAACACTGACCACAGTTGGAAGGACCTTGGACGACCTCTGAGTACTCAGAGCCGCCGGTTCCCTCAAGGTCGCGTCAAGGTCGCCTTCCTTCCACTAATACATTTGATTCCATTTGACTTATTACACGCCGGTAGGAGTCCTGACCCGCAGACACTGGAGTATGGCACAAAGTGCTGCTGCACGCTACGTAGCCTAGCACGCTACATAGCCTAGTGCAATGAGAAGCTCTCTAGCTGGGGACAACACAGGAGCCTGGCTGGTACATGACAGACTTTAGCTACGCAGGCTTGAACAGAGCGCCTTAACCAAACACGCAGAGAGATATCAGGCCATTCACTCCTTTACCAGTGGGGCATTAATGGGTGAACGAGGTGTGGGTGAACTAGAAAGAGGTGTTAACACATGCTGGTGAATGGGTTAACCAGGAATTTGTGAACAGAAAACACAACAAGCACCGTAATGCCACCGAGCCTCGAGTATTGATAAAGAACTAAATAGAACAGAGCTAAGCTAAAGGCTAGCACAGGAAGGCAGAGCTCACCAGCTGCTAAATTGACCACACTTCCCTGACCTCAACCAGGCCAGAATACACTGGCTGGCAGTCCCACTAACACTAACCCTAAACTAGGCCAGAATACAGTGGCTAGCAGTTCCACTAACACTAGCCCTCACCCTAAACTAGGCCAGAATACAGCTAGCAGTCCAACTAACACTAACCCTAACCATTAACTAGGCCAGAATACAGTGGCTAGCAGTCCCACTAACCCTAACCCTTAACTAGGCCAATATACAGCGGCTAGCAGTCCCACTAACCCTAAACCTAACCATTATCTAGGCCAGAATACAGTGGCTAGCAGTCCCACTAACACTTACCATAAGCCTAAAGGTACGGCCACACCAAAAGCGTTACCCGCGTATCACGCGTATAAAATCGGCAATTTTTCCATAGGGAACCATTGGTTTACGCGCGTATGAGACGCGTACACGCGTTACACGCGTATAAGCAACATTTTACTCGCGTTAGGCGCGTATGAGGCGCGTATATATACGCGCGTATATATACACGCGTACATATACGCGCGTACGAGGAGTTCAAAAAATTGAACTTTTTACGCGCGTACGCGCCGCAATAGCCAATCAGCGTTGAGCTTGACCCCGACGTCCACTGGCAGAGAGACGGAGAGGACAGAACCGCAATGGAGGACCCAAAACCTCATCATTGCAGTGTGCAGCCGTCCTGTCCTGTACAACACCAGGATTGTGTTGTACCGGGACAGGAACAAGAAAGAGAGGGCGTCGGTCGACGTGGCCGAGGAAACTGGCTGTCCTGGTAAGATCAGTGAATGTTTCAGCAAAAGAAAAATGGCGGCGGGGGGGGGTAGTTTTGGGCGGTCTCATCTACGCGCGTTACGCGCGTATCTGACCATTTTTGACACAAAATGGTCAAGCAACATTTTAGCTGCGTTACGCGCGTACATGGTACGCGAGGTACGCGCTTGGTATGTTCGCGGCGTAACCCTTAACTAGGCCAGAATACAGTGGCTAGAAGTCCCACTAACCCTAAACCTCTACATCCCTTACCTAAACTAGGACAGAACACTGCAATCATATTATACACTGCAATATACTGATCTGCATTATACTGCTTATCGTAGTATTCACTGCAACATACTGATCCAGGCCTTTACTGGGCTGAAATTGAACCTGCAGAATACTGATCTGCAGCATACTGCCCACGGGTTTTCAGTTGCACTTTTTAACCAAACACTTTTCTGCCTCTCAACCTGTGAGGAGGGAGAATGAAAGAGAGAAAGGGGGAGGGAGGGAGGGAGGGAGGGAGAAGGGAGGGAGGGAGGGAAAAAAAGAGAAAGGGAGAGTGATTGAGCGAGAGAGAAACAGAGAAAGAGGGAGGGAGGGAGGGAGAGAGGGAGGGAGGGAGGGAGAAACAGAGAAAAGGAGAGTGAGTGAGCAGGGAGAAACAGAAAGGGAGGAAGGGAGGGGAGGGAGGAGGGAGGGAGGGAGGAGAGGAGGAGGAGAGGAGAGAACAGAGACAGGGAGAGGTAGGAAGGGAGAAACAGAGAAACAGAGAAAGGGGGAGGGAGGGAGGGAGGGAGGGCGAAACAGAGAAAGGGGCAGGGAGGGAGGGAGGGGAAAACAGAGAAAGGGGGAGTAAGAGGGAGGGAGAGAGAAATAGAGAAACGGGGAGGGGGTAGGGAGGGAGGGAGAAACAGAGAAACAGAGACAGGGAGAAGGAGGGAGGGAGAAAAAGAGAAAGGGGGAGGGAGGGAGGGAGGGGGGGGGAATGCCTTCTCGCCAAGCTCTGAGGACAGCAGTCGGCCAACACGATAGTCTGTGTTTTACTGCTGCAGACCACAGTTGAACTGAATTGTGATATAGTGTATGTTCCTGAAGCATACCGTGTGTGTACTAAAGTATTTGACAGTGTGTTTTACTGCATAGAGCCATGTTTAACTGCATTATAAAACAGTGTGTTTCTTTCTGTTGGTAACATTGTGTTAATGTTAATGTTAGTGGTAGGGTTGTGTTTTTGTCAGCTGAAATCATCTGCTGATTTCCCTCATTCCTGATCCGGGTGTGATGAAGCCACAGGGGGCGGGACATGCCCCACTGGAGACCGTGATTGGCCGTCCCGAGTGCCTCAGTGAGGTAGACATTAATGAAGTTGTATCTATCAGGGAGAGGACTATATTCTCCACTAAGTGTTGTGGTCTGGGACCATCTAATTCAGGGCTGTTCTGTTACATGAATCATTCATGAATTCATGAA
This sequence comes from Melanogrammus aeglefinus, assembly GCA_900291075.1. Classification (NCBI taxonomy): domain Eukaryota; kingdom Metazoa; phylum Chordata; class Actinopteri; order Gadiformes; family Gadidae; genus Melanogrammus; species Melanogrammus aeglefinus. Next base: position 77,245 of record OLKM01001821.1, on the reverse strand, counting down.
TTCATCCTCACATCTGTCCACTGAGATCAGCCATACTTCTCTGTTCAACAAAAATTTTGTCCCTAATTGTTTCAAGACAATTTCCTTTTTCTGTTACTCTTCGTGGATAACCCAACACAAATCCATATCCTCCACAATCCAAAAGACCCTACACAGTATGAGGCCTGTTCTGGGTGGTGGGGGCTCGCTGTGACGACATCACGCCCCCACATAAACACAACGACTGGACAAAGAAACTGAATAATAAAACACTGTCCATGAAGGCCATCTGCAGACTACGGTCCAGAGCGACTTAAAGATAGCATTTAAAACTAGGAAAATATGTGACAGCTCTCAGCTCTGAGAACTGAGAGGAGAACCCTCCAATACCTGGTGGATGAAAAACCTCTGTAAGGATTCCTATTTGTTGTAAAGTGTGTGTAGCTGAGATAAGGGAGAGCTTATCGCTGCTCAGCACTCCTTGTCCTCTCACCACCTGCAGCACAACAACTCACAATGAGGCCGTTTGTTACTAACACCCTGTTCCTCTGTTACTAACACACTGTTCCTCTGTTACTAACACCCTGTTCCTCTGTTACTAACACCCTGTTCCTCTGTTACTAACACCCTGTTCCTCTGTTACTAACACACTGTTCCTCTGTTACTAACACCCTGTTCCTCTGTTACTAACACACTGTTCCTCTGTTACTAACACCCTGTTCCTCTAACACACTGTTCCTCTGTTACTAACACCCTGTTCCTCTGTTACTAACACACTGTTCCTCTGTTACTAACACACTGTTCCTCTGTTACTAACACACTGTTCCTCTGTTACTAACACACTGTTCCTCTGTTACTAACAGAACGGTTCCTCTGTTACTAACACACTGTTCCTCTGTTACTAACACACTGTTCCTCTGGATACTAAACACACTGTTCCTCTGTTACTAAACACCCTGTTCCTCTGTTACTAACACACTGTTCCTCTGTTACTTACACACTGTTCCTCTGATACTAACACACTGTTCCTCTGTTACTAACACACTGTTCCTCTGTTACTAACACACTTGTTCCTCTTGTTACTAACAGAACGGTTCCTCTGTTTACTAACACACTGTTCCTCTTTTACTAACACACACTGTTCCTCTCTGTTACTAACACACTGTTTCCTCTGTTACTAACACACTGTTCCTCTGTTACTAACACACTGTTCCTCTGTTACTAACACACTGTTCCTCTGTTACTAACACACTGTTCCTCTGTTACTAACACACTGTTCCTCTGTTACTAACACCCTGTTCCTCTGTTACTAACACACTGTTCCTCTGTTACTAACAGCACTGTTCCTCTGTTACTAACACACTGTTCCTCTGTTACTAACACACTGTTCCTCTGTTACTAACACACTGTTCCTCTGTTACTAACACACTGTTCCTCTGTTACTAACACACTGTTCCTCTGTTACTAACACGAACGGTTCCTCTGTTACTAACGCACTGTTCCTCTGTTACTAACACACTGTTCCTCTGTTACTTAACACACTGTTTCCTCTTGTTTACTAACCACACTGTTTCCTCTGTTACTGACACACTTGTTCCTCTGTTACTAACACACTGTTCCTCTGTTACTAACACCCTGTTCCTCTGTTTACTACCACTGTTCCTCTGTTACTAACACCACTGTTCCTCTGTTACTAACACACTCGTTTCCTCTATGTTACTAACAGAACCGCTGTTCCTCTGTTACTAACGCACTGTTCCTCTGTTACTAACACACTGTTCCTCTTGTTACTAACACACTGTTCCTCTGTTACTCTAACACACTGTTCCTCTGTTACTAACAGAACGGTTCCTCTGTTACTAACACACTGTTCCTCTGTTACTAACACACTGTTCCTCTTTTACTAACACCCTGTTCCTCTGTTACTTAACACACTGTTCCTCCTGTTACTAACAGACACTGTTCCTCTGTTACTAACACACTGTTCCTCTGTTACTAACACACTGTTCCTCTGTTACTAACACACCCTGTTTCCTCTGTTACTAACACACTGTTCCTCTGTTACTAACACACTGTTTCCTCTGTTACTAACACACTGTTCCTCTGTTACTAACAGAACGGTTCCTCTGTTACTAAACACACTGTTCCTCTGTTACTAACACCCTGTTCCTCTGTTACTAACACACTTGTTCCTCTGTTACTAACACACTGTTCCTCTGTTACTAACACACTGTTCCTCTTGTTACTAACACCACTGTTCCTCTGTTACTAACACCCTGTTCCTCTGTTACTAACACACTGTTCCTCTGTTACTAACACACTGTTCCTCTGTTACTAACACACTGTTCCTCTGTTACTAACACACTGTTCCTCTGTTACTAACACACTGTTCCTCTGTTACTAACACACTGTTCCTCTGTTACTAACACACTGTTCCTCTGTTACTAACACACTGTTCCTCTGTTACTAACACACTGTTCCTCTGTTACTAACACACTGTTCCTCTGTTACTAACAGAACGGTTCCTCTGTTACTAACACACTGTTCCTCTGTTACTAACACACCTGTTCCTCTGTTACTAACACACTGTTCCTCTGTTACTAACACACTGTTCCTCTGTTACTAACACACTGTTCCTCTGTTACTAACACACTGTTCCTCTGTTACTAACACACTGTTCCTCTGTTACTAACAGAACGGTTCCTCTGTTACTAACACACTGTTCCTCTGTTACTAACACACTGTTCCTCTGTTACTAACACAC
>OLKM01001821.1:47002-72002 GCA_900291075.1 Melanogrammus aeglefinus | reverse complement strand
AACATCCCCAATCATAAACAGCTGAATGGATGGTATAGAGGGACGGACAGCCAATATGGGAGCCGGGCTTCAGCGGTCCATGCCAGAGATGACCTGGGTTAGGGCTAGGGTTAGGGTTAGGGTGAGAGACTCGTTAACTGATGGTGTGACTGACCTGGTTAGGGCTAGGGTTAGGGTTAGGGTGAGAGACTCGTTAACTGATGGTGTGACTGACCTGGTTAGGGCTAGGGTTAGGGTTAGGGTGAGAGACTCGTTAACTGATGGTGTGATTGACCTGGGTTAGGACTAGGGTTAGGGTGAGAGACTTGTTAACTGATGGTGTGACTGACGTGGGCTATTCCCGTCAGGTCCAGATGTGTGGTTTTAGTTTATTGATGGGGACCGGGCCTCTCGCTCTCTCCTCGCTCTCTCCTCGCTCTCTCCTCACTCCCTCCTCGCTCTCTCCTCGCTCTCTCCTCGCTCTCTCCTCGCTCTCTCCTCGCTCTCTCCTCGCTCATCTATCCGCCCGGACGGGAACAAAGGACAGCGGCCAAATGAAAGCATTCATCGACTGGGGGCAGACTGCAGGACAGACGGCAGGACAGACTGCAGGACAGACTGACAGACTGACGGACAGACAGACAGACAGCAGCCTGACAGACAGACAGACAGCACCCTGACGGACAGACAGACAGCACCCTGACAGACAGACAGAACCCTGACAGACAGACAGCACCCTGACAGACAGCAGCCTGACGGACAGACAGCACCCTGACAGACAGACAGACAGTACCCTGACAGACAGACAGACAGACAGACAGACAGCACCCTGAGGGACATTCAATTGTTCTGCATTTCATTATTTTCTATTAACACTGCATATATCATAAATGCTGTATTAATAGAAAATTTCGTTATTTTCTATTAATACAGCATTTATTATATATATATATATAGAAAATTCCGAAATTCAGAACAGTTTAATAAGGGGACACATGATAACTAAATGAATGAAGTAAGACATTGAGCACTATAAGTACGTGTCGTGTATGACCACCAAAGACTGGAGAGACGCTGGGAGGCTGTGAGCGACTGGCCGGCTCCCATTGGAGAGGAGATAACGACCAGGTGCTGCTGCTCAAATCTCCTTTCTACAGACAACCGCTGCCGCTAACTTTCAAGAACAACCTGCCGTCTCATTTGCATTTAGACGACTGGATGAATGAGTGAATCAGCCTTTAGAAGAGGCAGTGTGTTCCCCAGACCTTCACGATAGCGATATTAAAACCTGGAAACATGTCTTTAATGAACGCCAACTCAAGTGTGGAAGGGGAAACAGTTCAGAGTGGTCTGCTGGCATGTTTGGCTTCAGGGAGTACGCTCTTCACGGTGATGTGTATGAAACAGTTTGTGTATGAAACAGTTTGTGTATGAAACAGTTTGTGTATGAAACAGTTTGTGTATGAAACAGTTTGTTGGTTGATTTCTGAGCTGATTAACCCGGAGGTCAGAGGTTCATTACAGCCTCGTTCAGCAGCGGCGTTAAACACTGTTCCCTCTCTGTTCGCTCTCTGTTCCCTCTCTGTTCACTCTCTGTTCGCTCTCTGTTCCCTCTCTGTTCACTCTCTGTTCCCTCTCTGTTCACTCTCTGTTCGTTCTCTTTTCGCTCTCTGTTCGCTCTCTGTTCGCTCTCTGTTCGCTCTCTGTTCGCTCTCTGTTCGTTCTCTTTTCGCTCTCTGTTCGCTCTCTGTTCGCTCCCTGTTCGCTCCCTGTTCGCTCTCTGTTCGCTCTCTGTTCGTTCTCTTTTCGCTCTCTGTTCGCTCTCTGTTCGCTCCCTGTTCGCTCCCTGTTCGCTCTCTGTTCGCTCTCTGTTCGCTCCCTGTTCGTTCTCTTTTCGCTCTCTGTTCGCTCTCTGTTCGCTCTCTGTTCCCTCTCTGTTCCCTCTCTGTTCGCTCTCTGTTCGCTCTCGGTTCGCTCTCGGTGCGCTCTCTGTTAGCTCTCTGTTCGTTCTCTTTTCGTTCTCTGTTCGCTCTCTGTTAGCTCTCTGTTCGCTCTCTGTTCGCTCTCTGTTCGCTCTCTGTTAGCTCTCTGTTCGCTCTCTGTTCGTTCTCTTTTCGCTCTCTGTTCGCTCCATGGTCGCTCTCTATTCTGGCTCGAGTTCGAGCCTGAGTTCGGCCTCCCTTTAAAGCACAAGGTCTGACAGTGAGAGATGGTCGCTATTGGCAACAAAGAGAGGATCACCTGACCCGTCAGGTGACCCGGCAGGTGACCGGCGGCGTCTGGTACGGTAAGCAGAAACATGGTTGCTGACACGGCAGCGCTGCGACAAGATTAGAGAAAACAATTTGGGCACGGAGCTGAAGGAACCGGATTAAACTGGTCCTGCCCCTCTGTTAGCCCCGTACCTCTGTTAGCCCCGTACCTCTGTTAGCCCCGTACCTCTGTTAGCCCCGTACCTCTGTTAGCCCATCTGTTAGCCGGTCTGTTAGCCCCTCTGTCAGCCCTTCTGTTAGCCCCTCTGTTAGCACCTCTGCTAGCCGCTCTGTCAGCCCCTCTGTCAGCCCCTCTGTTAGCCCCTCTGTTAGCCCCTCTGTAAGCCCCTCTGTCAGCCCCTCTGTTAGCCCCGTACCTCTGTTAGCCCCTCTGTTTACCCCTCTGTTAGCCCCTCTGTTAGCCCCTCTGTTAGCCCCGTAGCTCTGTTAGCCCCGTAGCTCTGTTAGCCCCTCTGTCAGCCACCCTTCTAGCCCCGTACCTCTGTTAGCCCCTCTGTCAGCCCCTCTGTCAGCCGCTCTGTCAGCCCCTCTCTCAGCCCCTCTGTCAGCCCCTCTGTCAGCCGCTCTGTCAGCCGCTCTGTCAGCCGCTCTGCTATCCGCTCTGCTAGCCCCTCTATTAGCCCCTCTGTCAGCCCCTCTGTTAGCCCCTCTGTTAGCCCCTCTGTTAGCCCCTCTGTTAGCCTCTCTGTTAGCCCCTCTGTCAGCCCCTCTGTTAGCCCCGTACCTCTATTAGCCCCTCTGTTAGCCCCTCTGTTAGCCCCTCTGTTAGCCCCGTACCTCTGTTAGCCCCTCTGTAAGCCCCTCTGTTAGCCCCTCTGTTAGCCCCTCTGTTAGCCCCTCTGTTAGCCCAACTGTTAGCCCCTCTGTTAGCCCCTCTGTTAGCCCCTCTGTTAGCCCTGTACCTCTGTTAGCCCCTCTGTTAGCCCCTCTGTTAGCCCCTCTGTCAGCCCCTCTGTTAGCCCCTCTGTTAGCCCCTCTGTTAGCCGCTCTGCTAGCCCCTCTGTTAGCCCCTCTGTTAGCCCCTCTCTTAGCCCCTCTCTTAGCCCCTCTCTTAGCCCCTCTCTTAGCCCCTCTGTTGTTTAGACTCAATAACAGGTATCTATGCATTTTCTTTTGGTAACGTATGAATGCTGATTGTACCTTCTGTAGTAAGGAACAAGGAGCTGGTGTGCTGTTCCAAGCTGTGAGCCTGTGTTTGTGCTTTATTGTTTGTGTATAGCATGTCATTCCTGCATGTCAACAGCACAGGGCATCATGTTAGGAGCACTTGTTAACCGATTGGTTAACCAGAAATATGTCCTCTCCTCTCCTCTCACGAGGGGCAGGGATAGAGACCGCCAGGCTGTGCAGAGGAGAGACAGCAGACCACGCCTCCATACCCTTAGACGCCTCATGGCATCAGGCGCGATCAGCACACTCTAACCCTAACCCTAACCCTGACCCTCAGAATCCTCATGGCGTCAGGCGCGGTCAGCACACTCTAACCCTAACCCTCAGAATCCTCATGGCGTCAGGCACAGTCAGCACACCCTAACCCTAACCCTAACCCTAACCCTGACCCTCAGAATCCTCATGGCATCAGGCGCGTTCAGCGCACCCGAGCCCTAACCCTGACCCTCAGAATCCTCATGGCGTCAGGCACGGTCAGCACACCCACCGAGAGGCGCTGGCTGTTGGCGCCGATCTCAGAGGCTCTGGGCGCCAGCCCCTCTCCCCTCGCTGGGCTGACGTCAGGAGATACTCCGCGTCCAGATTAAAACGACCTCAGTCAACTTTTGTTATTTTATAATCAAAAAGTCTACTTTTTATTATTTCTTTCAAAAAGCTAACTTCATCCAAAGGACTTCCTTAATCAACCGTCGATAAGCCTTTGTGTTTAATCTTTGGTCGTTTTTTTATCGGGCAGATCTAATTGCAAGCTTTAATTGACTGCTAGCATTAAACAATGACTCCAACATTGTTCCTTCGGTCTGGTTGAAGATTGACGTTTATTCAACCAGCCGTCGGCGGAGAAGGGGAGGGGGCCGGGTTGCCATGGCGATCATGACCTGGATGACGACAAGGGAAGATGGTGGGTAGCGGAGAGGAGGACGTGAGGACAGGTCAACTGACTGTCTTTCATTGTTTAAATCAACCAAATAATAAGAACATTCTGGGAGAGTATCTCCCAGATAAATAATATTTTACTTGCTAATTATTTTCCTCTTTCTTGTTTTGACTCTGAAAAAGAAGTCAGAACCCCCATACTCTGGTTAGGTTAACACCCTATCATCCTTCACAGGCCTCAGTATCTTATTGGCCCATAATGAAGACATGCTTTGCTTTACGACGTCTCTTAAGGTCAGTCTGTAGGAGACTCTGAAAAAATAGGATATTCTGTATGCAACTTAACTACCAGTGGTGGTTCAATGTGATTGACTGTAATACTGCAAGGATGTAATAATAACATTCATAGTGTCATAACATTGATACGGTCATAACATTCATAATGTCATAACATTCATAATGTCATAGTCTGCAATGACGACAGACCAGTAGAGAGACTAGTAGAGACCAGTAGAAAGACAAGTAGAGAGACCAGTAGAGAGACCAGTAGAGAGATCAGTAGAGAGACCAGTAGAGGCCAGTAAAGAGACCAGTAGAGAGACCAGTAGAGAGACCAGTACGGAGACCAGTAGAGAGATCAGTAGAGAGACCAGTAGAGGCCAGTAAAGAGACCAGTAGAGAGACCAGTAGAGAGACCAGTAGAAATACCAGTACGGAGACCAGTAGAGAGATCAGTAGAGAGACCAGTAGAGGCCAGTAGAGAGACGAGTAGAGGCCAGTAGAGAGACCAGAAAAGAGACCAGTAGAGAGACCAGTACAAAGACCAGTAGGGAGACCAGTAGAGAGATCAGTAGAGACCAGTAGAGGCCAGTGGAGACCAGTAGAGGCCAGTAGAGAGACTAGTAGGGAGACTAGTAGAGAGATCAGTAGAGAGACCGGTAGAGAGGCCAGTAGAGAGACCAGTAGAGAGACCAAAAGAGGCCAGTAGAGAGACCAGTAGAGAGACCAGTAGAGGCCAGTTTTAAGACTTAGAACCAGGAGGAGCATCTAGTTGGTCTCCGCAGCACGAGGACGCTAGTGCTAACAGCTGGGGTGACGGTCCTCTCTCTAGAGAAGGGGCTTCACCTGTACAGGTGTGAACTGTAAAGCTCTGGTACAACACAGAGGTGGGGACACTCAGCCAATACGAGGGGAATGAGATCGTTTTTTAGTTTGGCTTTGAACTTCTTAGCAGAGTCACCTTCTCTGATTACAGGTAAGACTGTTCCTCAGACCGGGAACACCAGGACATCCTGTCCCCTCGGACATCGCTCTGGTTCCCCCTCGTCTCCACCTCATCTCCTCTCCTCTTTCTCTTCCCCTCTCTTCGCTCAACTCCTATATCCTCGTTCCGGCTGCTCTCTGTGTCTGAACCCGACCTTCCACTGTGGCCCCTCCCTGGGTCATTCTGGCCCCTCTCTGGGGGTCACTGTGGCCCCTCTCTGGGGATCACTGTGGCCCCTCCCTGGGGAGTCACTGTGGCCCCTCTCTGGGGGGTCACTGTGGCCCCTCCCTGGGGGGTCACTGTGGCCCCTCCCTGGGGGGTCACTGTGGCCCCTCTCTGGGGATCACTGTGGCCCCTCCCTGGGGGGTCACTGTGGCTGCTCTCTGGGGGGTCACTCTGGCCCCTCTCTGGGTCACTATGGCTCCTCCCTGGGGATCACTGTGGCCCCTCCCTGGGGGGTCACTGTGGCCGCTCTCTGGGGGGTCACTCTGGCCCCTCCCTGGGTCACTATGGCTCCTCCCTGGGGGGTCACTGTGGCCCCTCTCTGGGGGTCACTGCGGCTCCTCTCTGATGGTCACAGATTGTTGTGATGTCACAGATTAGGGATGATATGGTCAGTACCATGGGGTGATTTAGGTGTGATGTCATAGAGATGATATGGTCAGTACCATGGGGTGATTTAGGTGTGATGCCATAGAGATGATATGGTCAGTACCATGGGGTGATTTAGGTGTGATGCCATAGGGATGATATGGTCAGTACCATGGGGTGATTTAGGTGTGATGTCATAGGGATGATATGGTCAGTACCAAGGGGTGATTTAGGTGTGATGTCATAGAGATGATATGGTCAGTACCATGGGGTGATTTAGGTGTGATGTCATAGAGATGATATGGTCAGTACCATGGGGTGATTTAGGTGTGATGTCATAGAGATGATATGGTCAGTACCATGGGGTGATTTAGGTGTGATGTCATAGAGATGATATGGTCAGTACCATGGGGTGATTTAGGTGTGATGTCATAGAGATGATATGGTCAGTACCATGGGGTGATTTAGGTGTGATGTCATAGAGATGATATGGTCAGTACCATGGGGTGATTTAGGTGTGATGTCACACACTAGCGATAGTAGACGACCTGCTCAAAGAGGAGGGTCAGCCATCGGGTTAAACTGTATTCCAACTTGACGACGTCAGCAGTATCATATTGTTTTGTGATTAATGTCACATATCAGGATGAGAGTTCTTTTTTAAAACTAAAGATTTGAGCTGACTTAACTTGTTTCCATAACTTCCAAAAAAATGCAAGTTTAAAATGGTAATCAAAAGCACTGTGTTTGACCATGTTGCTGTGAGTGTAATCCAGACGTCTGAACAGTAGATCGCATGCCTGCCTTGTCGTAACATGGCCTATCCTAGCATAGCGTAGCATGCCAGGAGCAGCTGATATTTTTTGGCTGCTTGTTAGCGCGTTTGCTTCTTGGCGCGACTTGAACGCAGTCTGCAGGAAGTCAGCGCCTTGATTGATGGAATGCTAATGCTGTCCTCGGTCACAGCAGATGTTGGATCACATGCTAGTTTGCAGACTAGCGTAGCACGCCGCAGAGGTGTTCCACTGGCCTGCCTGCATTTCACCTCCTCGTTTATGACACTCTGAATCCACTATCAATGTGATCATCACCTCCCTAATCCTAACATTCAACACTAGAACATTTTTACCGGAATTTCTAAATTTTCTTCTTCATATGTTCACGATAAATGTGTAATACGTAGCACAAGAGTAGAATCTGTAGAATCAATCAAATTTGATTGAGAGTTACCAGACCGTCTCTGCCACTTTAACACTTCACATTCAACTGTTATTTAAACATAATGGCAAATATCCACATACAGAGGGAGTATAGCTATATTATCTCCTCCTGACTTTCAGTTTTTTCTCTGCCTAACATTGTGTCGGCCCATTTATCAAATAAAAAATGAGAGACCAGGGTACCCCTAATCCTGTTTATATTAATATGAGGGTACCCCTAACCCTAACCCTCTTTGTATTAATATGAGGGTACCCCTAACCCTAACCCTCTTTGTATTAATATGAGGGTACCCCTAACCCTAACCCTGTTTGTATTAATATGAGGGTGCCACTAACCCTAACCCTGTTTGTATTAATATGAGGGTACCCCTAACCCTGTTTGTATTAATATGAGGGTACCCCTAACCCTAACCCTGTTTGTGGTGGTGTGATGGTAGAGGAGAAGAGGAGGAGGAGGAGGAGGAGCAGTAGGAGGAGGAGGAAGAGGAGGAGGAGGAGGCAGCAGGAGAGAGCAGGAGGAGGAGGAGGAGCAGGAGGAGGAGGAGGGAGAGGAGGAGGAGGAAAAGGAGGAGGAGGAGGAGGATCAGTAGGAGGAGGAGGAAGAGGAGGAGGAGGAAGAGGAGGAGGAGGAGGAGCATCACCTTCCGTCGCCCTCCTCTGAACAGATCTTTAGATCCACCAACAAAGGCCATCTTTCTATCAGCCTCTTTCTTGTGTGTGAAGAGCCGTGCTTTGATGCCACACTCTTTGACGGTGATATTTATAGATTATGTATGTATTATTTATATATTATTCATATATTTTCCACAGGATCACTTACTTATCATTCTGAATTAGCAGCCTGCTCTCTTGTTCCAGAGGGTTTGATCTGCGTTTGGAGGAAAGCCTTCGCTAAGTGTTCTAACCTTCAGCTGGTGAATAATAACTCAATAATAATAACTCAATAATAATAACTCAATAATAATAACTCAATAATAATAACTCAATAATAATAACTCAATAATAATAACGCAATGTAATAATTCAATAATAATAACTCAATAATAATAACTCAATAATAATAACTCAATAATAATAACTCAATAATAATAACTCAATAATAATAACTCAATAATAATAACTCAATAATAATAACTCAATAATAATAACTCAATAATAATTACTCAATAATAATAACTCAATAATAATAACTCAATAATAATAACTCAATAATAATAACGCAACATAATAATTCAATATTAATAACTCAATGCTGTTCCTCCAAAAACTTGACCACTCAATTATTTTTCAATAAATAATCAATAAATAATCAAAAACATGATCTAAATATAACATTAATTTATCAAGATATCAGATTATCAGAAACTAACCTGATATAAACGTTGTCCATTAGCATGACTTATCAAAATAATAACATTACATAGAAATCTAACAACTTTATAATGTCTATGATTTCTGGCTCTCACAAACTGTGTCATTCACCCTCTCACCCTCTCTCACTCTCTTAACCTCTCACTCACTCCAGTTTCTGCCATATCAAGACTTTAACCAGAAGAGTTTAAAACAGTTTCTCCCACATCAAGACTTTAACCAGTAGAGTTTAAAACAGTTACTGCCAGATGTGCTATGACCAACATCACCTCCTGCAGATTTACCCTCTCTCTTTCTCTCCCTCTGCCTCTCCCTCTCTCTCCCTCCCTCTCTCGCTCTCTCCCTCTCTCTCTCTCTCTCTCTCTCTCTCTCTCTCTCTCTCTCTCTCTCTCTCTCTCTCTCTCTCTCTCTCTCTCTCTCTCTCTCTCTCTCTCTCTCTGTCTCTCTCCCTCTCCCTCGCTCTCACTCTCGCTTTCTCTCCCTCTCTCCCTCAATTCAATCCAATTTCAATTCAAAAAAGCTTTATTGGCATGAGAAATTTACATTTGCATTGCCAAAGCAGGTGAACAATAAAATAAACAGCATTATTAAATAAAAAGTAGAAGGGTTAGGTATATAGTAAAATATATAATATCATAAGTATATCTCTGTCTCTCTCTCGCCACGCTCCCTGATCACATACACGTGTGTGTGTGTGTGTGTGTGTGTGTGTGTGTGTGTGTGTGTGTGTGTGTGTGTGTGTGTTAGTGTGTGTTAGTGTGTGTGTGTTAGTGTGTTAGTGTGTGTGTGTGTGTGTGTGTGTTTGATTGTGTGCTTGTGTGTGTGTTTGTGTTTGTGTGTGTTTTGTCTTTGTGTGTGTGTGTTTGGTAGTTTTTGTGTGTGTATGTTTGTGTGTTTTTTATGTGTGTTTGTTTTTGTGTGTGTTTGTTAGTGTTTGTGTGTGTGTGCGTGTGTGTTTGTGTGTGTGTCTGCGTATGTAAATATGCTTAGGGATCCATCAGACACTAGATGGCGCTGTGCTCCTCCTCTTCTCCCCGTTCTTCACTGTGTGGGGGAGATGGGTTTGTTTAGGGTTCTCCAAGTCAGAGGGGAACCAACAACGAGGACCAGAGTGGAACAGAACATCTGCCCCCTGCTGGGGAGTGGCGGAGTCGTCTAAACTCCAAGCGGGACCAGACTCTGGGTTGCTGTGGCGAGTGGCCGAGCTGCTTAGCAACAGCCTCATGAACTCCCGTCTGACCTGTGTGTTACAGACTCAGGAAAGGTCGTGACCCTGTGGGGGCAATTTTGAGCCACGTTAATCGTTTCTGTCGTAACTGTTAGAGAATAACAACAACAGGGTCAACACCCTACTCACGAGCCGCAGCAGGAACACGAGAACCTCAGGAACGTCTGGACCAGGAGAACCTCAGGAATGTCTAGACCACGAGAACCTCAGGAACGTCTGGACCAGGAGAACCTCAGGAATGTCTAGACCAAGAGAACCTCAGGAACGTCTGGACCAGGAGAACCTCAGGAATGTCTAGACCAAGAGAATCTCAGGATCGTCTGGACCAGGAGAACCTCAGGAACGTCTGGACCAGGGGAACAACTGGAACGTCTGGACCAGGAGAACCTCAGGAATGTCTGGACGAAGAGAACCTCAGGAACGTCTGGACCAGGAGAACCTCAGGATTGTCTACACCAAGAGAATCTCAGGAACGTCTGGACCAGGAGAACCTCAGGAACGTCTGGACCAGGGGAACAACTGTAACGTCTGGACCAAGAGAACCATAGTAACGTCTAGACCAAGAGAGCCTCAGGAACATCTAGACCAGGAGATCCTCAGGAACGTCTGGACCAGGAGAACCTCAGGAACGTCTGGACCAAGAGAGAACCTCAGGAATGTCTTAGACCAAGAGAGCCTCAGGAACATCTTAAGACCAGGAGAACCTCAGGAACGTCTGGACCAGGGGAACAACTGGAACGTTCTCGACCAGGGAGAACCTCAGGAACGTCTGGACCAAGAGAACCTTCAGGGAATGTCTTAGACCAAGAGAGCCTCAGGAACATCTAGACCAGGAGAACCTCAGGAACGTCTGGACCAGGGGAACAACTGGAACGTCTGGACCAGGAGAACCTCAGGAACGTCTGGACCAAGAGAACCTCAGGAATGTCTAGACCAAGAGAGCCTCAGGAACATCTGGACCAAGAGAACCTCAGGAACGTCTAGACCAAGAGAACCTCAGGAACGTCTAGACCAGGAGAACCTCAGGAACGTCTGGACCAGGGGAACAACTGGAACGTCTGGACCAGGAGAACTTCAGGATCGTTGGGAACCCTGGGCCAGGAGGGTCTAGAACCAGCCTCTGTCCTGCTCTGCCTCTAGAACCAGCCTATGTTCTGCCCTGCCTCGGATAACCTGGTCTGGGCCGTTTATTTAAACCTACGTGTTGTATTTTTTTTTATACGAGGTGGCAAAGTTTTGCCGCTTCTCACGCAAATAAAGCAGGGAGACAGGCAGCTTTTTGGCTAGCTGATTAAATGTCACGGCATTAAGGGCCATTATGGAGCTTATTCATATGGGCTGAGAGAGGGGAGAGAGAGAGAGAGAGAGAGAGAGAGAGAGAGAGAGAGAGAGAGAGAGAGAGAGAGAGAGAGAGAGAGAGAGAGAGAGAGAGAGAGAGAGAGGGGGGGGAGAGAGGAGGGGAGGAGAGAGAGAGAGAGAGAGAGAGAGAGAGAGAGAGAGAGAGAGAGAGGGGAGAGAGAGAGAGGAGAGAGAGAGAGAGAGAGAGGGAGAGAGAGAGAGGAGAGAGAGAGAGAGAGAGAGAGAGAGAGAGAGAGAGAGAGAGAGAGAGAGAGAGAGAGAGAGAGAGAGAGAGAGAGAGAGAGAGAGAGAGGGGGAGAGAGAGGGGGGAGAGAGAGAGAGAGAGGAGGAGGGGGGGGAGAGGGGGGTTTGGGTAATGTTTAGCGAGAGGTTCTCCAGCAGAAACATCTGGCTGGTGGTGAGACTGGGGTCTGTACTTTACGTTTCTGGGTGTTGAACAAAGCAATGGAGAAACAGATAAGATATGGAACTAGGACAGGGTAACCACTATTTCATTGCATTTTATTTTTGTTTGTCTGCAAAATCAAAAGCCTCCCAAATACATTTCTTCAAATGCTCTGGAAAATGAAAAAGTATGGTTTATGGGAACGAGGGGGTTGTCAACACAATGCCTCCTCTGTTTGCCGACAGATCTATTTAAAGTCATATTAATATCGTTCTTGCATGAATAGTTGATTTTGTTATTCCATGAATTTGTCAATCAGTTTTCTGTGTTGCTGTGTGTCCTGAATCCATCTGGAGGCTCCTGTCCCCTTGCTACCTCGGTGGTTAGGGGAGGACCAGGACCTTTTTCACCGTGGGTCAGAGACAAACCCACTCTTGATTCCATTGTTTGTCTGGCACTTGTTTTTGAATTCACAATGAAGCTGAGTTTGACATTGATTTCGAAACCAGGAGGACAAAGTGGGAAGGGAGACTTTTGAGACGTTACTCGTTATGGTTAGCGATGGGACAGGGGTAGGCCCTGGTTGTGTTGTTGTCTCAGGGAGAGTCTCTAATGGCACATTTCCACGAGCACGGCTCGGCTCGATACGGCTCGGCACGGCTCGGTTTGGTTGTGTTTCCATTACAACTGGTGCCTCCTTGACGTGGGCGGGGTCGTCATAACACGGCTGCGCGAAACCGCTGTGACGTCATTTACACGGCGCCTAGCAACATACAAATCCGGAAGACCAGAACAACAACAACAACAACATCAGAGGAGGACAGCATGGAGGACATGGAGGCGATCGTGTTGCTGCTCACCCTGTGGCTTTTTGTCGCACAGAAGGTAAGAGAAGAGAGCCAGAGAAGACTCCGGGCCGCGAGACAAAACACTATTGAAAAGTACCGCGGTTATGACGCTTCCAGTGAAGACACTCATCGGCCAATCAGTAGAAGGCAGTCGGCTGACATCACGTTTTAGTAACGCTTCGGCTCGCTTGGAACCAGGGCTGAGGTGATACCAAAAATGTACCCGGTTGCAGGTACTGCGTGCTAGTGGAAACACGCAAATAGCGCGCCGAGCCGAGCCGTACCGAGCCGAGCCGTGCTAGTGGAAATGCGCCATAAGATCTCCTAACATTAGGACCTGCAGACACTGCACCACATAACGAGGAAAGGTTCACCGACACAGTCTCCTATAGAACCCAGTATCCTCCTCTCTCATTTGGTTAACACTGTAAACACTGAGTAGTATGTCTCTGGTTAACACTGTAAACACTGAGTAGGATGTCTCTGGTTAACACTGTAAACACTGAGTAGGATGTCTGAGTAGGATGTCTCTGGTTAACACTGTAAACACTGAGTAGGATGTCTCTGGTTAACACTGAAAACACTGAGTAGGTTGTCTCTGGTTAACACTGTAAACACTGAGTAGGATGTCTCTGGTTAACACTGTAAACACTTGAGTAGGTTGGTCTCTGTTAACACTGTAAACACTGAGTAGATGTCTCTGGTTAACACTGTAAACACTGAGTGGGAGTCTCTGGTTAACACTGTAAACACACTGAGTAGGATGTCTCTGGTTAACACTCTGTAAACACTGAGTGGGATGTCTCTGGTTAACACCTTTAAACCACTGAGTAGGTTGTCTCTGGTTAACACTGTAAACACTGAGTAGGATGTCTGAGTAGGATGTCTCTGGTTAACACTGTAAACACTGAGTAGGATGTCTCTGGTTAACACTGTAAACACTGAGTAGGATGTCTGAGTAGGATGTCTCTGGTTAACACTGTAACACACTGAGTAGGATGTCTCTGGGTTTAACACTGTAAACACTGAATTAGGTTGTTCTCTGGTTAACCCCTGTAAACCACTGAGTAGGATGTCTCTGGTTAACAACTGTAAACACTGAGTAGGATGTCTCTGGTTAACACTGGTAAAACACTGAGTAGGATGTCTCTGGTTAACACTGTTAAACACTGAGTAGGATGTCTCTGGTTAACACTTGTAAACACTGAGTAGGAGTCTCTGGTTAACACTGTAAAACACTGAGTAGGTTTGTCTCTGGTTAACACTGTAAACACTGAGTGGGGATGTCTCTGGTTAACACTGTAAACCAACTGAGTGGGATGTCTCTGGTTAACACTGTAAACACTGAGTAGGTTGTCTCTGTGTTAACACTGTTAAACACTGAGTGAGATGTCTCTGGTTAAACACTGTAAACACTGAGTAGGATGTCTCTGGTTAAACACTGTAAACACTGAGTAGGATGTCTTCTGGTTAACACTAGTGGTTCACTGAGTCGGAGTCTCTGGTTAACACTGTAAACACTGAGTAGGATGTCTCTGGTTAACACTGTAAACACTGAGTAGGATGTCTGAGTAGGATGTCTCTGGTTAACACTGTAAACACTGAGTAGGATGTCTCTGGTTAACACTGTAAACACTGAGTGGGATGTCTCTGGTTAACACTGTAAACACTGAGTGGGATGTCTCTGGTTAACACTTTAAACACTGAGTAGGTTGTCTCTGGTTAACACTGTAAACACTGAGTAGGATGTCTGAGTAGGATGTCTCTGGTTAACACTGTAAACACTGAGTAGGATGTCTCTGGTTAACACTGTAAACACTGAGTAGGATGTCTGAGTAGGATGTCTCTGGTTAACACTGTAAACACTGAGTAGGATGTCTCTGGTTAACACTGTAAACACTGAGTAGGTTGTCTCTGGTTAACACTGTAAACACTGAGTAGGATGTCTCTGGTTAACACTGTAAACACTGAGTAGGATGTCTCTGGTTAACACTGTAAACACTGAGTAGGATGTCTCTGGTTAACACTGTAAACACTGAGTAGGATGTCTCTGGTTAACACTGTAAACCACTGAGTAGGATGTCTCTGGTTTAACACTGTTAAAACACTGAGTAGGTTTGTCTCTGGTTAACACTGTATAACACTGAGTAGGATGTCTCTGGTTAACACTGTAAACACTGAGTAGGATGTCTCTGGTTAACACTGTAAACACTGAGTAGGATGTCTCTGGTTAACACTGTAAACACTGAGTAGGATGTCTCTGGTTAACACTGTAAACACTGAGTAGGATGTCTCTGGTTAACACTGTAAACACTGAGTAGGATGTCTCTGGTTAACACTGTAAACACTGAGTAGGATGTCTCTGGTTAACACTGTAAACACTGAGTAGGATGTCTCTGGTTAACACTGTAAACACTGAGTAGGATGTCTGAGTAGGATGTCTCTGGTTAACACTGTAAACACTGAGTAGGATGTCTCTGGTTAACACTGTAAACACTGAGTAGGTTGTCTCTGGTTAACACTGTAAACACTGAGTGGGATGTCTCTGGTTAACACTGTAAACACTGAGTGGGATGTCTCTGGTTAACACTGTAAACACTGAGTAGGTTGTCTCTGGTAGGCACTGTTACCATAAGTCCTAACATATGTCCTAACGTAAATACTGTAAACGCATTAAAGTCTGAAACATTAACTGGATCAATTATCATGAGGGAGAGAGAGTGAGAGAGTGAGAGAGCAAGAGATTGCAGCAAGATTTTTTGATTTTTGAAAAAAACTTTATTCACCGTTTCTCTTTTCAACAATGAACCTTTTGACCCAGACAGAAAATACTTTCGATTAGACAGCAATAAATAACTAAATAAACACTCATTAAAACAGTTAAAAAAATCACATTGAGAGTGGAAAGTTTAAAGTGAGTCATTAAAGCTGACGTTATGAGAGACACAGGCTAGCAGAGACAGCAGGCACCCTGCTTTATATACCCTCTGCATCTTCAACATTGCTTAGCTCTTTTGCTAGTCTCTGTCCCATTTTTTTCAATCTGTAATACTCCTTCTCAGTGAAACCTCCCTCCCCTCTGATGTTCATCTGAGATTTTACAGATAGCAACACTATTCTTTTGTCTGCAAAATATTTATCATACTGGACATTCTTCATATTTTTTGTTCTTTTCAAGAACACCTGTATACTATGTACTGAGTACATCCCATCCAGCTGTGAAGCAGAAGCCAGTGGTGAGTCAGTGAGGGGCTGGCTGTCTGTTACACAGTCCTCCATCTCCTCCTCCTCCTCCTCCTCCTCCTCCTCCTCCTCCCCTCCTCCACCTCCTCCACCTCCTCCTCCTCCTCCTCCTCCTCCTCCTCCTCACTAGACTCTGTCTCCTCACCACTAGACTCCGTCTGCTCCACCCTAGCTGCTGTTCTCTTTGCTTTAGAGCCACAGGTTTCCCTGGCCTGTTTCCTTTAAAGAAGGGGAGCCTTACACTCCTGTCTTCCTCCTCCATCAACCCCCCCTCACTGTCTCTCTGCTCTACTGCAGCAGGGCTGGGCCCAGCCTCTACACTCTCTGCTGGTTCTGTAATAATATTGTCCCCCTTCTCCTGAACAACGCACTCACTCTTTTTTTTTATTGTCAACACGTAATAGAAAAAATCTTTCAGGATTTTTAAGAACCTGCTTTCCAATTTCAACATTTTCATCATCATGAGTTGCCTTTTTAGGATTTTCCCCACACTGCTTTGCAGTTAGAACATTTTTTTCTGTCATCTCAGTGCTTGCAGCCCGCTGTTTTACAGCGTCCACATCTTTGGAGGAGCCTGCTGTCACCTCAGCAGGCTCAGCCCGATTTTCGGGGGCTACTTCCGGGCAAGCTCTGTGAAAAAGAGTGGGAACACTCTAGGCGAGGTGCGGCACTGGGACACATCGGAGAGAGGCGGGCAACAGGCTAACCACGGTCAGATGGTTGGGGAGCGGGAAGGAGGAGACACGCAGAGAAAGATCCAGATTGGCCGCAAAGGGCATTTATTTATAGTTCTTTATTCCCTTTCTTTAGTATTTCTGGAAAGAATGTGTGTGCTGTAACACAAAGGAGACAAAAACATCACAATCAGCACAGTATACATTCATTGTCATGAATTGAGTTTGGCCCCAATGGGCCTCCACACTAACATCTCACATTCATCAAATCACATAATTAATCAGCTGTTCCAACATTCGAACAGCACAATACATCATCACAACAGTACATAACTACCATGGCGGCATCATTAAATTAAAATTATAACTAAGGTCAAATCAATATACTGCAGATTCAAACATTGACATATTTACATTACACCACCTCGGGTTACCGAGACTGCGTTCACGTGGTCGCTGTTTCCCACCCAAACAAACGATACTCGCGGACGTGCCGCACTCGCGGTTACTCCACAGCACATTAGGACTGGGACAATGTTGGAGATACGGCGAAGATCTACGGCAGGAAAAGAGGGAAACCAAGCTCACGTTTTAACGACGCACACAGGTTAATTCACCGGCCAGGAGAGAAGAGAAGTGTAGTGCTCTCGGGCAAGCCATCCGGATGCAAACGGTTGTCTATCGCGACAGGTAAGTTATATGGCATTCGTAATCATGATGATTGCCGCCGGCTGTGAGTTGCGTTGCGTGAGTTGCGTTGCGTGAGTTGCGGTGCGCGAGTTGAGTCCTGGAAAGGGAAAGGCGGAGCCACATATTCTAACCAGCACGGCTACTTGGGAAGAAAGTGGGGATTCTGTACACTCTGACTAAATGCCCTTCTTTCCTGCAGCCAAAACACTTTAGAGTTCCAGAGTTTACAAACACAGCATAGTCAAAGTCATCCACCCTTCTTGTTCAGAATCATGTGCACTTGCCGTCTGTGTGACACGACATGCTGCAGCAGGGGAGACTTGCATCCTGTCAGCAGCTTCCTGATTGCAGACACTATTTTCCCGTGCCTGGATAGTTCCCGAACCACAACCATGTCGCCGATGAACGGAGGGATGTTAGAGATAGTAATCCTTGCTGCCAGCATTGCAGGCGGAGACATGGACACAAACAAATCCTTCACAACGATCCCAGATTCCACCACTTTGTTTGCCTTGGCCACGCTGTCCACAAAAATAACGACCCCTCCGTTCATCTGGGCCGCAGACCTGATGCCGCTGTGCCCGACCACACCTGCCACTGCCAGACTGCAGTCCTCCACTGAGCACGAAGGTGGTGGAGATCTTGAAGGCATGCTTGGGGCTGAGCTCCCCGAACGCCGCCATACTCCAGGCGCACCGACCAGCGGCCGCTGGTCGATTGCGAAAAAACACCCCAAAGTAGCACCAAAACCCACCAAACACCTCGCAAAACCTTCACCCAACTATATTTACAAAATTTACATGAACCATGAAAAAAGTTCGCAAAAACTTCTCAAAATCGCTCTCACACACGCTCCGCGAAACTTGCTCCTTCCACTCAATCAGAGAGAGAGAGAGAGAGAGAGAGAGAGAGAGAATATGGAATGAGAGTTAAGGGGGAAGAAAGTAGAGAGAGTAAAAGAAGGAATGCAAGCCGGGGAAATACTACTTGGTAGACGAATTTAAATCCACAACATTCAACTGAATCAAAGAAAGGGCTTGAGAGCAGATTTTGGCTGCTGACTGTTTCTGTTGACCTTGCGAAGGTCATGAAGAAACTGCTGCCAGCATCTCATCTCATCGACAGAATAGAGAGAGAGAGAGAGAGAGAGAGAGAGAGAGAGAGAGAGAGAGAGAGAGAGAGAGAGAGAGAGAGAGAGGAGAGAGAGAGAGAGAGAGAGAGAGAGAGAGAGAGAGAGAGAGAGAGAGAGAGAGAGAGAGAGAAGAGGAGAGAGGAGAGAGGAGACAGAGAGAGAGACAGAGAGAGAGAGAGAGAGAGAGAGAGAGAGAGAGAGAGAGAGAGAGAGAGGGAGAATCCCTGGCGGAACCTCAGCATCTACCGTCTGCTCCATAACCACTGCAACATGAACACAAAGAAGGGGCCAGGGCTAGCCAAACCCTCTAGAGCAACCATCAGAACCAACTAGAACCACCTGGAAAACCCTCTAGAACCACCTGCAGAACCAAACAGGTCAGAATATCTCCATACTTCGAAGAACAATCTGACCCTTCCACAACATGGTCTGCTGCAGTACTGACCCTCACCCTTCCACAACATGGTCTGCTGCAGTACTGACCCTCAGCCTTCCACAACATGGTCTGCTGCAGTACGGACCCTCACCCTTCCACAACATGGTCTGCTGCAGTACTGACCCTCAGCCTTCCACAACATGGTCTGCTGCAGTACTGACCCTCACCCTTCCACAACATGGTCTGCTGCAGTACTGACCCTCACCCTTCCACAACATGCGTATGGCATCTGCTGCAGTAGACTGACCCTCAGCCTTCCACAACATGGTCTGCTGCAGGTAACGGATCCTAGCAAGCCTTCCACGAACTATTAAGAGTCTTGTCTGCAGCAGTACTGACCCTCACTCTTCCACAACATGGTCTGCTCCAGTACTGACCCTCACCCTTCCACAACATGGTCTGCTGCAGTACTGACCCTCACCCTTCCACAACATGCGTATGAAGCATGCTGTGTCCGTAAGACAACATGATACTTCCTATATTAGAAAGTCGCTGAGCGAAACGGTTCCTAGCGAAGGATTTCAGGACCTATTTAAGAGTTTAGTTCTCCAGGAGTACTTCATCTCCCAGGGGCGGGGCCAGAGTGGGGACACGTGGTAACGCGTCCTGCATCGTCTCGGCCGGGAGGAAGGGGGCACAGCTGGTGCTCATCTCGGCCACTTAACATGTGAGGCGTTCTGCTGCGCACGCTAATTAAACAATTATGCAGATTAGGGAAACATATGAGGGGTCATTCTCTAATAAAATGATCCAGCAGCAGGCGACAATGCTGCCTTCCAATAGACCAGATGAGTCACCTAACCTTCTGCTCATCCGAAGACCTTCTGAGAGGTGACCACCCCTGAAGAAATACACTCTCCTGTTTACTATCTAGCAGACCATTTGTTCAAACAGCCGACGCAGGTAGGGGTTAGACAGTACAGAGACAGGTCATTAAGGAGCAGGTAGGGGTTAGACAGTACAGAGACAGGTCATTAAGGAGCAGGTAGGGGTTAGACAGTACAGAGACAGGTCTTTAAGGAGCAGGTAGGGGTTAGACAGTACAGAGACAGGTCATTAAGGAGCAGGTAGGGGTTAGACAGTACAGAGACAGGTCATTAAGGAGCAGGTAGGGGTTAGACAGTACAGAGACAGGTCATTAAGGAGCAGGTAGGGGTTAGACAGTACAGAGACAGGTCATTAAGGAGCAGGTAGGGGTTAGACAGTACAGAGACAGGTCATTAAGGAGCAGGTAGGGGTTAGACAGTACAGAGACAGGTCATTAAGGAGCAGGTATAAGGGGCAGGTAGGGGTTAGACAGTACAGAGACAGGTCATTAAGGGGCAGGTAGGGGTTAGACAGTACAGAGACAGGTCATTAAGGGGCAGGTAGGGGTGATTACAGGTAGACTGAGGAGGTGGTGTTGGAGGTGGAGATGCTGGTGATAGAGCTGGAGGTTGAGGTGAAAGGCCTGATGGAGGTGATGATTGTAACTGAGGTGTGCTGCCATTACTGTGAATGTTGAACCAAATCCAATCTCCTCTCTGCAGTCGGCTGCCCTCAGTATGCAGAGAGGGAGGTAAAGTACACCTGATGTCCCCCTGAGACCCTGCAGTCTGAACCCCAGCTCTCTGAACCTCCACCGTCCCCTCCACCCCTCCTCCACCATCCCATCTCATCTCATCCATCCAGCTGTATCTCAACCTCCATCGACTCTCATCCCCTCCACCCTCACCACTACCTCCCCTCTTACCTACCCCTTCACCACCTACAGATCACCTCCTCCACCCCTCCACAACACTCCTCCAGCCCCACTCTGCTTCCACCCTTCCATATCCCTCTCGCTCCACCCTCGCTCCACCTCCTCTCGCTACAGCTCATTGTCAGTCAAGTCACATAAGGAACAATCCTCTGGCAATAATTGCCATAAACAAAAAATAAATATAAAGCAGCCTGTTTATCTGCTGGAGAACAGCGAGGGGGAAGAACCCGGCCTTGATATTCAAACAATAAAATGAAATCAATTTGAACCAAGCACCTATGTCCCCCTTCTCTCACCCTTCTCTCCCCCTTCTCCCCCTCCCCCCCTGTCTGGCTTTCTGATGTGTTTGGAGGAAAATAGGAGAATGGCGGTTTGTGTTTTTCGCGTGCCTGGGTTGGAAACTACCAACGTTGGATAATGGGAAAAGAGTTTGGTGCTGGTCCCAGTAGCTTGGTAATCTGTCCTCTAGTGCAGAGAGAGAGAAGCATCTAGAACTGCTGTCTCCCTCAGAGCTGTGAGCGTGGTCACTTCAATGAGCTGTTTATCATTCTACCGCTGTCACCTGTACACTGGACGGCTGTGGAGACCCACACGCCGTGAAGCAGAAGTAACACAACTTAGGTTTCCTTGGAGTGGGTGTGGGGTCGCGGGCCTAATGGTGTCGTGTTCCTCCAAATGAGCCGCCGCTAGCGGTCCAGAGAGCGGAGGCAGGAGGGCCCTCCACACGAGAGGTGAAATTACATTTTTGTGACATTTATGTTGGCTCTCCAGAGCCGGCTTGGAGCCTGGGGCCACTTGGATCCCCTCCCATCCATTAGCACAGCAGACGGGATAAGACTAGCTAACTGTCAGTGCTGGTGTTTAGCAGGACAGGGCGCTCCGGAGCCAGGCGGTCCCCGGGGACATGCGGGAAACACTTAGCAGGGAAAAGCTTTCCCGCTCACAGGAGTGGAGGAGGAGGTGAACACAGAGAGGAGCATGGTTTACCAGGATGCTAGTATAAATAGTGGTCTTCCTATACTATGACCACTGCAGTCTTGTTACAGGATGCTAGTTGTGTTACTAATCCTACTGGCTTCTGCTGAGCCCCCACCGTACTGGTTTAAAGGTGGTGTTATTATTCCTAGTGGTGTATAGTATAGTTAAATGCAACGTTGACACAGAGGGGTTCAAATGGGCACTGCAGCTCAATTGTTTTCTTCTTGAAATACTTTTTGGCTTTAAGCTGTCTACTAACTAACTAAGTAACTCCTAACCAAACTAAGTCCAGGATGGACCGTTTTATAGCAGGTTCTGGTCAGGGTTAGGGTTCTGGTCAGGGTGAGGGTTCTGGTTAGGGTTAGAGTTCGGGTTTTGGTCAGGGTTAGGGTTCTGGTTAGGGATAGGGTCAGGGTTAGGGTTCTGGTTAGGATAAGGGTTCTGGTTAGAGCTAGGGTTAGGGTTATGGTTAGGGTTCTTGTAATGGTAAGGGTTCTGGTTAGGGTTAAGGGTTAGGGTTAGGGTTCTGGTTAGGGTAAGGGTTCTTGTAATGGTAAGAGTTCTGGTTAGGGTTAAGGGTTAAGGCCGATTCATACCTCCGGATCCGGACGAAATTCGTCCGGATCCGGACGAAATCCGTCCGTCCGCCCCAAACGTTGCCTCCGGAACTACCTTTCATACCTCTGGTTTCAGCGTTGTTGTGGATGTTACGCAATACATCCTCTGGAGGGCAGTGACTGTCGTTTCACAAATTAACGGCTTCGACAATCTCAAACATGACTGTGTAGGGATGATTTTGCTTTGTGTCATCCGAAATCTGCAAAAAAGTGCAAAAAGTGTATGCCTAGGCTGCCGGTGGCACGTGACACCCCTCACCGACCCGCAGATTATCTCCTCAATATGTTGTTAAATGACCAGTTACAACTCATTGCCAAAGCAGGGGAACAATAACATAAAAAGGTCATGTATATAGTATAATATGTATAAAACGTTGTGGGTGTGAATGGGACTTTAGGGTTCTGGTTAGGGTTCTGATTAGAGATGGAGATCTGGTTAAGATTCTGGTGTTTGGGTTGGGTAGATTCTAGGCCAAGCATGGTTGGTCTACTTTGTTTTCTTGCATCCATGGCTGCAGCATGTTGGGTTTGGAAGCTGATTTGTTTCCTCTGAGCAACCCGGGATGCTCTGAGAAAAATGAACCAAGACACACAGACCAAGACTAAACTAGCGTTTAGACCAGGAGCGGAAAGCGAGGAGGACAAAAGACTTGTTGTCTGAGGAGCAATCATTCAATCTGATGACATGCCAGGGTAATGTTTAGCTTCAGCATTTAGCTTGGTTTTATATTGTACCATACATTTAGGGCATTTAGCAGACGCTTTTATCCAAAGCGACTTACAATAAGTAAGGTTTTCATAAGAAAGGCTTAGCTCAGGAGGTAGAGGTTGCTAGTTCAATCCCCAGCTCCTCCTAGCTGAACGTTTATGTGTCCCTGAGCAAGACACTTAACCCTAATTGCTTCTGACGAGCTCGCTCTCGCCGTTGTGTTTATTAAACAATGTCACTTTGGATAAAAGCGTCTGCTAAATGCCCTAAATGTAAATGTAAATGACCAGTAAGGATGTTCATAGAACCAAGTGCGAACCACTAACAATCACTAGGTTAACCCATTCCCTGTTTACAACAATGATAGCTAGGATAAGATGCTATAAGATGCTAACCCAAGTGCCATAACTAAATACAGCATACATTAAGTGCATCAATTAAGTACCAGGACGTACAACATACGATAAAAAGGATAGGTGGGAGAGGGTGGCTGTTCAGAATCCAGGTAAACTCTTAACAGGTCAGTTTTGAGTCTTTTGCGGAAGCTGGTGAGCGACTGCGGTCCTGACGTCGGCAGGGAGCTCGTTCCACCACTGCGGTATGTTAGTACATACTAACATACATATTGGAGAAGTGGACATGTCTGCAAGTCTGCAAGAATGGCGAAAGGAATCTACTGATAAAAAGTCAGTGGATTAGCCTGGCCTTAATATCAGCCAAAGTGGCTCCAGTGGGAATGCAAATGTGAACTTTCTTAACCTCTCTCAGTTAGAGAGAGGAAAGGATGCATCCTAAGACACAGGGAGAATGCATACAGTTCCTTTTATGCGAACAGTATTTATTTAAACAAGGTTAATATAATTTGAATATGATCGTATATTATAGTTATGATTGATATTTCCATGACACATACACACTAACATACTGTACATATTAACACACAGTTCTGTATGTTAATACATAGTAACATACTGTACTGTACGTTAATACATACTAACATACTGTACTTTATGTATTAACATACTGTTCTGTATGTTAATACATTCTAACATACTGTACTGTACGTTAATATATGCTACAATACTGTATGTACTAACATACTGTTCTGCATGCTAATACATACTAACAGTGTTGGGGAGTTGGTATTTAGAACACAGTTAGATTGCTGAAATCAATGGATTACATGACGATACTTCTGTCTCAGCAGTTTATCCGTGCTTTCAAACCAACAGCATTTAGTGCGCACTAAACGAGTTTGGTCCCCTTGGTTCGGTACGTTTGCGTTGGTGTGAATGCAACCACCTCACTTCGATGTGAACCAAATCAGCCGACTGAGACCTCCCTGAACAGCTGGTCTCGGTTCGCTTCCAAACGCACCCTGGTACGGTTCGCTTGTGATGTGAAAGCGGTCACACCTCTGTCCGATCCGGTTCTACAAAGAATACGCCTCTTTGGACGTAACAGGCACCCGCTCAGCCGCGCGCATTAAGGGAATTATTGTTTGATTAGCGGTAACTCCAAGACTAGCAGCAAATTGTCGGACTGTCAGGGAATTTGGACAGACACCCACATAAATCATATGCTGGAAAACACACATAGAAATGCAGATGCATTAACACATTCAGCACCACGATAAGGGAGAAGGAGTTTGACCGGTCCACTACCGCCTCAGACCTTTTTGTCCAATGATAGATGTAATAGCAAATGTCTTTCGCATGAACATACCCTTATAGTCTTTGTTCCACTACAGCAAATTATATGAAATAGTGCACTTTCAAGGAGACTTGGGCCTAACACATTCAGCCAGTTTGAACAAAAGAACACACCAGAATAGGCCTGTTTAGTAAGCAGGATTTGATGCCGCATTCCTAAACTTATAAAATGCAAATCAATGTGGAAGTAATCCAAGTATTCAGAATACAATACTCAGATTGACTGATGAAATGCAATACATTACATATTACATTTCTAGGTCATGGTGCTAGGGTTAGACCTAGGAGATAATCCTGAGTCACATACTAGGGTTAGACCGAGGAGTTAAACCTAAGTCATGGTACTAGGGTTAGACCTAGGAGTTAAACCTAAGTCATGGTACTAGGGTTAGACCTAGGAGTTAACAGATATCCAGTTAAACACAGATGTGCTTTCACACGCATGTGGGGATTTGTGTATGTGATTGTGTATGTTTGTGTATGTGTGTGCGTGTTTGTGCCGTT
>OLKM01001821.1:34502-39502 GCA_900291075.1 Melanogrammus aeglefinus | reverse complement strand
CTCATATTTGCCTAAGCTATATTCTTAGCTTAGAGTTTAACACTAGCCAGTTCTCTGAAAGTAGCACACAGCTATCTGTATATAGCATAGTATAGAAGTAAAACCCATGATGCTTATAGTGCATGTGGGATGGGAACCACATTTACTCTGTCACACACACACACACACACACACACACACACACACACACACACACACACACACACACACACACACACACACACACACACACACACACACACACACACACACACACACACCGCGGGGGGGCTGATCCAAGTGCATCATGATGTTGTCAGGACCTCTCTCTGAGCGCTCTGCCTTCTCCTCCAAATTAACCTTTAAATCAAAGATGGTCTCTCCCTCCTCACCTCCCCGCCCCTCCCTCCCCTCCCCCTTCCTGCGGGTGAATTAATTAAAGTATATTTTCCTCATTAGCTCCGTCACTTCATGAAGAGTCTCACGGACGTCTGCTCACAGACGCCCCCTGCTGCTGGAGCTGTCTCTGTGTGGGACTGGGGTAGAGCTGGTGGTGGTGGTGGAGAGGGGGTGAGGGTGGTGGGGGTGAGGGTGGTGGTGGAGGTGGTAGAGGTGGTGGTGGTGGTGGAGGGGGGGGTGAGGGTGGTAGAGGTAGTGGGCGTGGTAGGGGTGGTGGAGGTTGTGGAGGTGGTGGATGTTGGGGTGGAGGTGGTGGAGTTGGGAGTCAAGGTGGTGCTGGAGGTGAGAGGAGAGGAGAGGAGAGGAGAGGAGAGGAGAGGGGTCTTGTAACAGCAGAGCCTTACTCCGATACACTCGGTTAATCCTGCAAATGAGTTCAGCACAATCTCTCCCCCCGACAAGACCGGCCTCAGCGCACGCTGGGCTACAACCTCTGACCCCCCGGTGTAAGAGCGGGAATCATCTTCCTCCCACCGTGACCTTGATCGACCTCCCCATAACCACGTGTATCTGGCACACCTGCCGTAACCCCCGGCGACCGCCTGCGGTCTGCAAAATCATTAAAGTCTGAAATGGAGACAGATCCCCCTGCCCTGACCCTCTCAGCCAATCAGAAGCCCAGCAGCCGCCCAGGTGGCTGATGGGAAGTGAATCAACTGCTGCCGATTAATTAAAAACACTTCAGGGCTGAGGCAAGGAGCTAGTACTGCTACGACACGCTAATGTGCTGCCATAATGCAAAGGCAAGGAGCTAGTACTGCTACGATACGCTAATGTACTCCCATAATGATAAGGCAAGGAGCTAGTACTGCTACGACATGCTAATGTACTCCCATAATGATAAGGCAAGGAGCTAGTACTGCTACGACACGCTAATGTACTCCCATAATGATAAGGCAAGGAGCTAGTACTGCTACGACATGCTAATGTACTCCCATAATGATAAGGCAAGGAGCTAGTACTGCTACGACACGCTAATGTACTCCCATAACGCTGAGGCAGGGAGCTATTACTGCTACGACATGCTAATGTCCATTTCGGAATCAGTTTTATTGGCCAGGTATGCGTGAACAAACAAGGAATTTGACTTTGGTTAACCCCTTACTCTC
Source organism: Melanogrammus aeglefinus (assembly GCA_900291075.1). Lineage (NCBI taxonomy): Eukaryota > Metazoa > Chordata > Actinopteri > Gadiformes > Gadidae > Melanogrammus > Melanogrammus aeglefinus. The sequence goes on along the minus strand of OLKM01001821.1, from coordinate 37,955 downwards.
AAACCTATTGTTTATATAAAACGACTGAAAGAACAGTGCAAAATATATATGTTATATATACTCTTAAGTATAAGCCTACAGTATAACGATACAATATAATTTAAAATTAACAAAGAATAATATATAGGCCTACTATAAATTTAAGAGAGGGAAGAAGTGGTACAATATCAGTACAGAATGTAAATATATATGGTCAGAGATTTAAGATTTTAATGTCAATATGAATATAGTGCAAGAAAGTTCAGTGCAATGGCAATATATTTATAACAACATTGGACTTTCAAAATTGAAACATACATGAGGCAGATGAGCAGAACAGTGTGGATGGACTTTGTTCAGTGAAGGGGGGGGCTATGTCTGAGCTATGTATTCCCCTTTATGCTGAGGCAAGGACGCTAGTATTGCTACAACACGCTAATGTAACTCCCCTTAATGCAACACATAATTGTATTTTCTACTTTTTGGATTTCATATCGTATTGTATTTCCAAGAAGCTTGATTTAATTTGGGCCTCATTTCATTCGGTTGTGTGGGGTGGATGTTTCAAGGTCAGGTTCAATCAGGGGAAGCGGGTTTTAAAGTGGTCCACTTGCCTCGAAAAACCACAGCCTGTTGCCTTCGCATAATCTCTGTTTTCATCAAGGTGGAACGAGGAGATAACACAGCACGCCTCTCCGTCTCAGCCTGAGCCGCGGAGACGCAGGAGCCGGGGAGCTCCGGAGCTGGCATCACATCATCTGTGTGTGTGTACACATGTGCACTCTCCCCACGTGCACTTCCCCCCGTGCACTCTCCCCACAGCACTCAGACAACCAGCTCCCCTCCGGCCTAAACCTCAGCAGCAGACCAGACCTGGACCTGGTGGAGGTGGTGTAGCTGGTGGTGGTGGTGGTGGAGGTGGTGGTGGTGGTGGAGGAGGTGGTGTAGGTGGTGGTGGTGGTGGTGGTGGGTGGTGGTGGTGGTGGTGGAGGTGGTGGTGGTGGTGGCGGAGGTGGTGGTGGTGGTTGGTGGTGGTGGTGTGGAGGTGGAGGTGTGTGTGGTGAGGCTGGGAGGTGGCGGTGGTGTGGTGGTGGAAAAGGGGGGTGGTGGTGGCTGTTGGAAGTGGGGGGGTGGTGGTGGTGGTGGTGGAGGTGGGTGGTGGTGGTGGTGTGGTGGGTGTCGGTGGTGGTGGTAGGTGGTGGTGTGGAAGTGGTGGTGGTGGTGCGTGTCGGTGGAGGTAGACATGGTGGTGGGTGGAGTAGTGGTGGTGGTGGTGAGGTGTTGGTGAGGGTAGTGGTAGGCTGGCTTGGAGAGGTATCGGTGGTGTGGGTGACGGTCGTTTGGGGTGGTGGTGTGTGGTGGTGTGGTGGTGGTGGTTAGGTCGGTGTTGGAAGTGCAGTGGTGGTAGGAAAGTGGTGGGGGTGGTGTGGTGGTGGTGGAGGTCGGGGGTGGTGGTGGTGGTGGGGTGAGGTGTGTGACATTTTTTTTACCTCGCACCTTTTTCTTTGGGTTGCTTTTATCTTGTATATCTGTGGTGGTGGTGGAGGGTGGAGGTGTGGTGGTGGTGGTGGTGGTGGTGGTGGTGGAAGGTGGGGTGGTGGTGGTGGGGATGGTGGTGGTGGTGGTGAGTGGAGGTGGTGGTGGTGTGGTGGGGGTGGTGTGGTGGTGGGGTGGTTGGTGGGATTGGTGTACAATAGTCATTCCTCAGGAGGCTTTCAGCATCATGCACATATTCGTAAAAGTGCTAAAAATACATTTGCGTTTGTTTACTAAGAATATAAAGTGAATATATATGCATATATATATATATATATATATATATATATATATATATACACATACATATTTTATGTATACATACACACATAGTCAAATTTGACATGAAAGACAATGTGTTGCTTTTGGCAATTAAAATAATTAGTTTGAAAAGAAGCACAGATCAAACTGAAGTACAACAGAAGAGAGCAGTTGGTTTAAGACTTCAATAAGCAGGAAATGTGGTTATCTGTTAAAACATGAGATTAATTAAAACTTCTGTTCAGTTTAGAGCAATATTAAATAATGCATTGAATCATTTTGAAGAACATGTTTGTTTTCTGGTTATGGGGGAGGCTTGAGATGTTCGTGATAGAGTGAACGTTTAAGAATTTTACCGGTGAGGCGGAGGACCATTGCATGTGAGTCTTTATTGAACACAAGAACTAAGAGTGTGGAAATGCATCGACTGCGTCTGTCGAGTCTATATTTCCATTTCCCTTATTGTCTAATGACTGAGAAAATCCCAAAGCACAAACTTATACTTTATGCCCAAAGTTTGTCTCTTAACGCCACACACTTTAGAGTAAGTAACTTTAAAAATGTCCCTAAGTGTGTGGGAACAGAACAGGAACAGAATCTAACAGGATGTTCTGAGTGTATTTGAAAGAGTTTAGTGCAGAAGCGTCTCTCTGCGGTTGCAGACGCCTGATAAGATGTGACAGCTGATCAAAGCGAGCTGCCGACCCGCCGCCACCAGAACTCCTCTTCTTATCCGCCATTCCCCCGATACAACAGAGAATCAATTAGAAGTACACAGATACGCCAGCGGTTTAGCAGCACAAGATGATTGCTGACAGATGATGTCAGTAAATAAGCCACGCACACGCTTCTCTCTCCACGCGCGCTAAAAATACCCCCTCCCCGCAAGCACGGGGCTGCACGCGAAGATAAAGACAGGAAGGCTCGGCGCCGGATCTGAGGCGCAGAGATAATCAGGAGAAACACCTCTGTCTACACTTTATTTTCCTCAAACTGAAAAAACACTTTGAACCAAACAATCCACAACAAGCTTTTTACAAATCGGCCAGTGGTGAGAGATTAGCATAACAAGACCAGCTGTCTCCACAAAGCAAGATGAACCCACATCTGAAATATGAAAGAACATGATTTAGTGAATTAGTGGTGAGGTGCGTTTTAGATAAGGACACATTGAGGGAGAAGGAACATTAATAATCATTATTTCCTCATCCTCTCCGTGGCAGAAACCACCAGCAGGAGTGAGAGCCTTTCTACCATTATGCATCATATTACCGTCTGCAGAGAAACATCTTCAAGGCCCTGGAGACACAAGATCTACTGAGACACAGCTTCAAACAGCACGCACACAGACACACACACACACAGACACACACACACAGACACACACACACACAGACACACACACCCAGGGACACACACACACACAGACACACACACCCAGGGACACACACACACACAGACACACACACCCAGGGACACACACACACACAGACACACACACCCAGGGACACACACACACACAGACACACACACCCAGGGACACACACACAGCGACACACACAGACAAACACAGGGACACACACACACACACACACACACACACACACACACACACACACACACACACACACACACACACACACACACACACACACACATACACACCCAGGGACACAC
>OLKM01001821.1:27002-32002 GCA_900291075.1 Melanogrammus aeglefinus | reverse complement strand
GAGGTTAACGTCAGGAGGCCAGAGGTTAACGTGAGGAGGCTGGAGGCTGGAGGTAACGCCATCAGACTATATAATCAGCAGTATCTGATATATGTATTGACCATAGTGGTGAACTCCTATCATAGAACTATAATCACCAGTATCTGTTGTATCTGATAAATGAATTAATCATTCATCCAATAGACTACAGGGGTGGGACTTCCAGTAGATAAAGGGGCGGGCTTAGCCTGGTGGGTCTGAATCTATCCCGGTCTCTGATAGGAGGACACAGCGGTCCAGCACACATACCTCAAAATCAGAGGAGGAGGTGGAGGATGAGGAGGAGGAGGAAGAGGAGGAGGAGAGAGGAGGAGAGGGAGGAGAAGGAGGAGGAGGAGAGAGGAGGAGAGGGAGGATGTGAAGGAGGAGGAGGAGGAGCAGGAGGTGGAGGGAGGAGGAGGAGGAGGAGGAGGAGGAGAGGAGGAGGAGGAGAGAGGAGGAGAGGGAGGATGTGAAGGAGGAGGAGGAGGAGGAGCAGGAGGTGGAGGAGAGAGGAGGAGAGGGAGGAGGTGAAGGAGGAGGAGGAGAGGGAGGAGGAAGAGGAGGTAGAGGAGGAGGTGGAGGAGGAGTAGGAGGTGGAGGAGAGAGGAGGAGAGGAGGAGGAGGAGAGAGGAGGAGATGGAGGATGTGAAGGAGGAGGAGGAGGAGGAGCAGGAGGTGGAGGAGAGAGGAGGAGAGGGAGGAGGTGAAGGAGGAGGAGGAGGTGCAGGAGGTGGAGGAGAGAGGAGGAGGAGGAGGAGGAGGTGAGGAGGTGGAGGAGGAGGAGGAGGAGAGGAGGAGGTGGAGGAGGAGGTGGAGGAGGAGGTGGAGGAGGAGCAGGTGGATGCGAGAGTGCCCGGGGGAATGTGAGCTGGCTGGTTCCCCTGCTAGCAGGACTTCCTGTTAGCAGGTGATTAATGTCTGTGATGAGGCTCATTATGGAGATTAAGCAGAGTTACAGCACCAATATTGATCACTGTCCTTTAAATAACCTAAAAGTTGCTTGTTTGGGAAAATGTGTGTGCGTGTGTGTGAGTTTGTTGTTGCATGTGTTTGTCTTTCTGTTTGCGTGTTAGTGTTTGCAAATCAGAAAGTAAAATAGACAAAAAAGGGAGAAAGAAAGGAGATGTTATATTGTAAGATAATCTAATGCTTTGTTTAAACTCTAAGGTAATGTGCTCTATGCTTAGGTTTTTCTCATGCTTAGGTAATGCCATCCTTATATTAAGGTAATGCTATCCTTATAATATGGTAATGCTATCCTTATATTAAGGTAATGCTATCCTTATAATATGGTAATGCTATCCTTATATTAAGGTAATGCTATCCTTACATTAAGGTAATGCTATCCTTACATTAAGGTAATGCTATCCTTATATTAAGGTAATGCTATGCTTTATATTAAGGTAATGCTATCCTTACATTAAGGTAATGCCATCCTTATATTAAGGTAATGCTATCCTTATAATATGGTAATGCTATCCTTATAATATGGTAATGCTATCCTTATATTAAGGTAATGCTATCCTTACATTAAGGTAATGCTATCCTTACATTAAGGTAATGCTATCCTTTATATTAAGGTAATTCTATCCTTATATTAAGGTAATGCTATCCTTATAAATTAAAGGTAAGGCTATCCTTATGATTAAGGTAATGATATCCCTATATTAAGGTAATGTTATCCTTATATTAAAGTAATCCTATCCTTATATTAAGGTAATGCTATCCGTATATTAAGGTAATGCTATCCTTATATTAAGGTAATGCTATCCTTATATTAAGGTAATGCTATCCATATATTAAGGTAATGCTATCCTTAAATTAAGGTAAGGCTATCCTTATATTAAGGTAATGATATCCCTATATTAAGGTAATGCTATCCTTACATTAAGGTAATCCTATCCTTATATTAAGGTAATGCTATCCTTATATTAAGGTAATGCTATACTTACATTTAGGTAATGCTATCCTTATATTAAGGTAATGCTATCCTTACATTAAGGTAATCCTATCCTTATATTAAGGTAATGCTATCCTTATATTAAGGTAATGCTATCCTTATATTAAGGTAATGCTATCCTTATATTAAGGTAATGCTATCCTTATATTAAGGTAATGCTATCCTTATATTAAGGTAATGCTATCCTTATATTAAGGTAATGCTATCCTTATATTAAGGTAATGCTATCCTTATATTAAGGTAATGCTATCCTTATATTAAGGTAATGCTATCCTTATATTAAGGTAATGCTATCCTTAAATTAAGGTAAGGCTATCCTTATATTAAGGTAATGATATCCCTATATTAAGGTAATGCTATCCTTATATTAAGGTAATCCTATCCTTATATTAAGGTAATGCTATCCTTATATTAAGGTAATGCTATGCTTTATATTAAGGTAATGCTATCCTTACATTAAGGTAATGCTCTGATATAAACTAAGGGTAACACCATGCTTTATGCTAAGGTAAGGCTATGAAATGTACTAGGGATAATGCGATTCAAAATTCTGGTTCTGACCAATAGGATCACAGAGACCAGCCTACAACATTATAAAGGCGGGGGGCTGATTTAGACCAATAGGAAGGCAGGGGGCTGAGTTAGACCAATAGGAACTCATGCTTTACATTTAAAAATATCTTCACATCGTCGGGTTGGCGTGGGGCACACACTGTTCAGGCGGAGGGAAATGCTATTTCTTATCCGCGGAATCAGTGGGTTCACATAAAGGGGGGAATGTAATTCATCCTTCTCCTATTCATCCTATCTTCTGTTCCCCAAATCCCTTTTTAAATCCTCTTATTCCCAGGTTCTCTCCGCTGTCCCCCCGATAACGGCGTCTCTGACTCCGGGATCTCTGCTTTCAGGATCCCCTTGAATGCTAATCTTGAATTAGCCCCCTTCCCTCCAACGAGGAGCAGGCCCCGCCTCTCGCCGCCCTGACGGCTGCGAGCGATAGCGGAGGAGGCAGGAAGGCCTTTATTTTGAACCACATGCGTGCAGCGCTGACTGCTAAAAGTAGAAGGGCTACATAACAAAATAAAAGCCTCTGAAAGGCTGCCCTGAGGGGCTTTTATTTTCTGAGTCGTTCTTATCAAGGTCAGCCTCCCACAGCAATAAAGGTTGGATGAGAGGCAGCAGCCTTCTGGAGGCTGAGAGAGAGAGAGAGAGAGAGAGAGAGAGAGAGAGAGAGAGAGAGAGAGAGAGAGAGAGAGAGAGAGAGAGAGAGAGAGAGAGAGAGAGAGAGAGAGAGAGAGAGAGAGAGAGAGAGAGAGAGAGAGAGAGAGAGAGAGAGAGAGAGAGAGAGAGGAGAGAGAGAGAGAGAGAGAGAGAGAGAGAGAGAGAGAGAGAGAGAGAGAGAGAGAGAGAGAGAGAGAGAGAGAGAGAGAGAGAGAGAGAGAGAGAGAGAGAGAGAGAGAGAGAGAGAGAGAGAGAGGAAAGAGAGCGAGGGAGAGAGAAAGAGAGAAGAGGAGAGGAGAGAGAGAGAGAGAGAGAGAGAAGAGAGAGAGGGTGTGTGAAGAGAGAGAGGGAGAGAGAGAGGGAGAGGAGGGAGAGAGAGAGAGAGAGAGAGAGAGAGAGAGAGAGAGAGAGGGTGGAAGAGAGAGAGGGAGAGAGAGAGAGAGAGAGAGAGAGAGAGAGAGAGAGGTGGAAGAGAGAGAGGGAGAGAGAGAGGGAGAGAGGGAGAGAGAGAGAGAGGGGAGACAGAGAGAGAGAGAGAGAGAGAGAGAGAGAGAAGAGAGAGAGAGAGAGAGAGAGAGAGAGAGAGGAGGTGGAAGAGAGAAGAGGGAGAGAAGAGAGGGAGAGAGGGAGAGAGAGAGAGAGAGAGAGGGGAGACAGAGAGGAGAGAGAGAGAGAGAGGAGAGAGAGAGAGAGAGAGAGAGAAGAGAGAAGAGAGAGAGGAGAGGAGAGAGAGAGGTTGGAAGAGAGAGAGGGAGGGAGAGAGAGAAGAGAGAGAGGGGGAGAGAGAGAGAGAGAGAGAGAGAGAGAGAAGAGGAGAGAGAGAGAGAGAGAGAGAGAGAGAGAGAGACAGAGAGACAGAGGGAGAGGTCATGAGGTGGCTTGAGGTGGGGGTGTTGGGGGGGTGAGGGGGTGTTTAGGGGGAGTTTTGGGGGGGGTCCTTCTCCTTGGGCCAGGACACACCACACCTCAATACCCCCCCCGCACACACAAACCCCCATCACCCCCCTAAAATAATGTGAAAAAGATAAAGCAGACATGGTCCAAAATGCAGTTATGTTAGTATTTAACTAACATCCACAAAAGCAATTGTTAATTTTTTTTGCATGTTTTTACCATTTTTACAGCATTGAATGAACTTTATAAAGTGCTAATACTGTTTCATTTGCAGCGTAATTACAGAATTAGCTTTTTTTTTTCCACGTTTTCTTCAGATGAAAATGACAACATGTCACTATTTGAACAGTATACTCAAAGCAATTTTAAACAAAATGTGCATGTTTTTGCATGTTATTATCTTTTTGTTTTTAGTTTTACTAATCCATTAGCTGTTTGTCAGTTCTTTTTTTCTTGTTCAGTGAGAGAAACCTAGTCTGTGCTTGGCTTGAACAAGTGCACTGAAGTCAGGTTAAATGTTTGAGGTGGATATGCGCAGGACAGCTGACAGGTGATCATCAGGGTGAGAAGATCTGCATCCTGATTTGTTCAACTTCACCACTGAAATGTTTGTTCCCATTTCACCAGAGATAAGGTAGGGCGAATCCTATTTTGGATCGACCTACCTTTTCTGGGCATATTGGCCGCAGCAGCAGGGTCCACCAAACACTCTTTCCCCTTCAGAAAATGGCTAACTTTTTTTGGCGATTTTGTGGGATATCACAAAGCTGTCTTGGCTGCTGCATCCCTGGATGTGAACGCTTAGTAAAGTGGCCTTGTTGCTTTAGCAGTTTAGCTAGCAAAGCTTCAGATGTCCGTGCCCGATCTGCATCAGTCAAGTTGCCGTATTTCTACTATGTTTAGT
>OLKM01001821.1:0-17500 GCA_900291075.1 Melanogrammus aeglefinus | reverse complement strand
GTAGTGTAGTGGCTGTCGTGGTGGTGGTGGTGGTGGTGGTGGAGGTGGAGAGTGGTGGTGGAAGTGGAATGGTGGTGGGGTCCGGTGTAGTGGAAGTGGAAGTGGTGGTGGTGGAGGTGGTGGAGTGGTGGTGGAGTTGGAGGTGGTGGTGGTGGTGTGGTGCGTGGTGGTGGCGTGGTGAGTGGTGGAGAAGGTGGTGGGTGATGTTGTAGGTGGTGGATGGAGGTGGAGGTGGAGGTGGTGTGGTATTGGTGGTGGTGGTGGTGGTGTGTGGTGTGGTCGTTAGTGGTGGTAGAAGGTGATGGTGGTGGTGGTGTGGTGGAAGTGGTGGTGGAGGTGGTGGTGGTGGTGGGGTTGGAGGTGGGTGTGAGGTGGTGGGGTGTGGTGTAGTGGTGGTGTGTGGTGGTGGTGTGGTGCTGTGGGTGATGGGGTGGTGGTGGTGGGTTGGTGGTGGTTGGCGGTGGAGGTACGGTGGTGTGGTGGTGGTGGTGGTGGAGGGGGAGGAGGTGGTGGTGTGAGGTGGTGGTGGTGGAGGTGTCGGTTGTGGTGGTGGTGGTGGTGGTGGTGGGTGGTGGGTGGTGGGGGGGGAGGTGGAGGTGGTGGAGGTGGTGGTGGAGGAGGTGGATGTGGTGGTGGTGTGGTGTTGCGTGAGTGTGTGGAGGTGGTGGTGGTGGTGGAGGTGGTCTGGTGGTGGTGGGTGGTGGAGGTGCGAGGTGGTGGTGGAGGTGGTGGGGGTGGAGGTGGTGGTGGTCTGGTGGTGGTAGTGGAGGGGTGGATGTGGTGGGGGTGGAGGTGGTGGTGGTGGCGAGGGAGGTGGTGGTGTTGGGGACTTGGTGGTGAGAGGTTGTAGGTGGTGGGTGGTGGTAGGTGGTGGTGGTGGTGGTGTGGTCGAGGTGGTCGTGGAGGTGGAGGTGGTGGTGGTGGTGGTGGTGGTGGTGGTGGTGGTGGTGGTGGTGGAGGGGGTGGTGGTGGTGGTGGTGGTGGTGGTGGTGGTGGTGGTGTGGGGTGGTGGGGTGGTTGTGAGTGGTGATAGTGGTGAGGTGGAGTGTGGTGTGTCGTGGTGGTGGAGATGGAGTGGTGGTCGTGGTAGTGTGGTGGTGTATGAGAGGTGGTTGGTTGGTGGTGGAGGTGGTCGTGGGTGGTCGTGTGGGGTGAGGTTGGTGGTGGTGGGTGTGGATGTTGTGGTGGTAGTGTTGTGAGGTGAGTGTGAGGGTTGGTTACGTGTTTGGCGTGGTTGGAGGTGGGTGGGTGGTGGGATTGGGTGTGTTGATGTGTGGGTTTGTGTGGGTGTGTGTGTATAGTGTGTTTTGTGTGGTTGTATGGTGGTGTGTGGGGTGGAGGTGGTGTGGTGGTGTGGGTGTGTGCTGTTGTTTTTTTGGTGTAATTGGTTTGGGGTTGTTTGGTGGTGGTTGGGTGGTTAGTTTTTGTTGTGTTTGGTTTGGTAGTGAGGTGGCGGACGGTGGTAATGTGTGTGGGTTGGGTGCGTGGTGGTCGTGGTGGTGGTGGTGGAGGTGGTGGTGGTGGTGGGGGTGGAGGTGGTGGTGGTGGGCTCCACCCAGCAGTGCCCGGTGGTGGTTGTGGTGCCGGTGGGGGAACTGTCAGGGGGGCCTCCACCCGGCAGCACCACCAGCTCATCATAAAGCACACCTATGACACCAAAGATCCAGTTGCTCCGGGTGTTGGGGCCCCCCCCCCCCCAGCGCAGCGGGCCGGTCTGTACCCCACGGTGAGATTAGCATAAAAGCCGGAAAAATGAAAGGCATTGTACATCCTGAACGAACACCAGGCATGACAAGCTTTGAAATGTTTACGGGCGGTTTGGACCGGCTGGACCCGGTGTGAGCGGCCTCAAAGCACGGCCTAATCAAAAGAGATGCTTGGCTGCAGCCGCTGTTTGAATGCATTAGCGTGTGATGTGGTGTGTTCGGGGGGGCAGCTTTATTTGAGAGTAAATGAGGAGCGTAGCCGCTGACCTTGTGCAGCCGAGCGCCTCTGATTGTTGCGCTGCCGTCCCGCCGTGCGTGATGTCACCAGCAGCTCTCTGTCTTCATTACGAGGACGCCGCTACCTGAGCCCGGGGTGGCGCTGCCAGCGTCAGGAGGCAGGCAGCCCGCTGCCAGCGTCGGAGTCGTAGGGAGAGCACGCGGCCAAGATGGGGAAAAGACCCATTTAAATGTTAATACGACCTGTGCCTCGCTGATGGAGTCAAGGCAGGAATATTGCTGATTCTCTGTCACCCCGACATGCTAATCCCAAAGCCCCCCCTCTGCCTCCTGTTTCCAACCCAGCCTTCACCTGAGCTCCACATGTGTGGACATTAAAGCCTCATGAGGGATGTTGTCAGATAGGTGTCCACGCTTCAGGTTCTGTTAGGTCCATTGTTTTGCTGTGAACTCTCTATTTCCTCCTCCTCCTCCTCCACCGCCTCCTCCTCCTCCTCCTCCTCCTCCTCCTCCTCCGCCTCCTCCTCCTCCTCCGCCTCTACCTCCTCCTCCTCTCCTCCTCGTACTCTCTCCACCTCCTCCACCGGTCCTCTCTCTCTCTCACCCTCTCTCTCTCTTTCGCTCTCTCTCTCTCTCTCTCTCTCTCTCTCTCTCTCTCTCTCTCTCTCTCTCTCTCTCTCTCTCTCTCTCTCTCTCTCTCTCTCTCTCTCTCTCTCTCTCTCTCTCTCTCTCTCTCTCTCTCCTCCTCCTCTCTCTTTTCGCTCTCTCTCTCTCTCTCTCTCTCTCTCTCTCTCTCTCTCTCTCTCTCTCTCTCTCTCTCTCTCTCTCTCTCTCTCTCTCTCTCTCTCTCTCTCTCTCTCTCTCTGGTGTTTGTCCGAGGTGTCTCTCTTTCTTTGTTGATGGTTCAGACATTTTTTCTCTCTTGGGGAGGGAATAGTTTGTTCCAGGGGGAACCAAGCGACTGAGGGACTAACTGTGATTAAGAGTCTCCAGAAGTGAACAAAGGACAATGGATCGTTTTAGACACGATCTTAAAAACAAGAAAACGATTATCTGCTACATGTGTGAACCAATAGGGTTGCTCCCTTGAGTTGAGTGGAGGATCCTGGTCCCCAGCCCAGGGCAGCACTGTAGTCACACCCCTACTCATCATTAGAGTAGGAGAGCAGCTTAGAGTGCAGACCACATCGTACAGGATGTGGCCCCTCTGGTTCTATCACACACGGGAGAGTCCACCCTGATGGAGGAAGGACCGGCCCACCCGTTGGTTCAGTGGACTGACCCATCTGTCATGAATCTGGTGGACAGCTGAAAGCACGACCACATAACCACACAACTGAAGGGCAGGTTGTGGTGAAAGCAGGTCGTGGTTCCACAGATGCGTCCAACATCTGTTTCATGTCAGATTAAGGGCTATACAAATAAAATTGAATTGAATTGAATGTCACCTGGAGACCGATTTTGGTGTCCCATTGGTTGTCTCAGCGAGGTGGTCCTCCCCAGGGGTTTGGGACCTGTCATGGGGCCAGGACCAGGCTGAACAGCCCCTTAGTTTGAGGACATCTCGCCGGCGTTAACCCCCCCCCCCCTAGTTGCCATGACGATGGAGCGATGCTACTAGCTAGCGGTGGTCGCAGGGTGCCTGGCCGACCTGATTAGCTTAGCGGCGCCACGGCGTCTGGCTGGATCGTGTGCTAATGAAAGACATTAAGGAGCTGATGAAAGGTTTGATTGGGGCGCGTCTCCGTCTCCTGTTGTCCTCATGGGAGGAGATGACAGCCGGGCGACCTCTGGGAGTAGCAGGCTAACACATCCTCTGTTCTCTGTCTCAGCAGCATGCCGGACTCCTCCATCACCCCACGCCCAAAACACAGACAAGCTCCGTCTGCCATGAGTTACATTTAGAAGTCTGAGTGTACTATAGTTTGAGGGCAGACTTGAGAGCGGTGGACAGACAGATGCTCTTATGGAGCTCTTAACGGACACATCAATCTACAACACGACTCAGCATCATCCTGTCCAACCAACAGGCCCCGCCCCTCGTGTCCAGGGCTCTCTTGTTATTGGCTGTCTCCAGTTCTATGGGATGGGGCCATGTGCGAGTCACCTTGACGGTGAGACGAGGGGATCTTAAAAGTGGAGGAAGAGACTCATGGAGGCGCTGAAATACTCTCCCACTAGCTAAACACACACACACACACTGACACACACACACTGACACACACACACACTGACACGCACACACACACACACACACACACACACACACACACACACACACACACACACACACACACACACACACACACACACACACACACACACACACACACACACACACACACACACACACACACACACACACACACACACACACACAAAGAAGACAAGCACACACAAACACAAACACACGAAATAGAGAAAAGTAAATCATGGCATATTACAAAGGGCCCAAATGTAATGAAAAAGCTTTTAAGCTTCTGCCCAAACGTTTGGATAGCATCTCAGAGTGGTTCTATTCCCTTCTCCATTATCAGCTGTCAGGCTAATTCCTTCTGCTCTCCAAGGTATGAAATAGGGTGGTGATTCATTACCTTGGTAACACCCATTAGGGTGGTGTTCTGCCCCATCCCAGGTCTACTGATAACTACATGGTTACCTTGGTAACACCCATTAAGGTGGTGTTCTGCCCCATCCCAGGTCTACTGATAACTACATGGTTACCATAGTAACACCCAATAGGATGGTGTCATTTATAAACTGAAATCTGATCAACCTAATCAATACATTCCATCAATTAAACTGAAAGGGTTGCACAGTGTGTAACGATGGAGCCAACTTAAGAAGAACAAGAATAAGAGTTTAAACTGTACATCACAGAGATCGATTAGGTAGGATAAGACACAACATCACACCACTTGAAAAGCAGAAAACTACGATGTTTTTAGATGCCGATTCTAAATATTATAATGAAGTGGTTCGCATCGAGCAGCCTGCGTCCTCTGATGGAGTCCGTACGGACACACCAGGGTTGACCTTCAAACGGCGTCCCTGTCTGTCCCCCCGCCCCCCACGGAGACACTTGTATATTTTTAGGTCTCATTTGGAGGAGAAATGTGCGAGGGGGGGGGTGTTGTTCTAGTAATCTGCCCCTGGAGAGAGAGCTGAATGAGAACAGCCTGGCCTGACCCACATCTCTCTGCCTCAGACTGACACAGCCGCCCACAGCACCCACCTGACCGCCTGCTGACACAGCCACCACCTGACCGCCTGCTGCCACCACCTGACCGCCTGCTGACACAGCCACAACCTGACCGCCTGCTGCCACCACCTGACCGCCTGCTGCAGCAGCCTGACCGCCTGGTGCCACCACCTGACCGCCTGCTGCCACCACCTGACTGCCTGCTGCCACCACCTGACCGCCTGCTGCAGCAGCCTGACTGCCTGCTGCCACCACCTGACCGCCTGCTGCAGCAGCCTGACCGCCTGCTGCGACCACCTGACCGCCTGCTGCCACCACCTGACCGCCTGCTGCCACCACCTGACTGCCTGCTGCCACCACCTGACTGCCTGCTGCCACCACCTGACCGCCTGCTGACACAGCCACAACCTGACTGCCTGCTGCCACCACCTGACCGCCTGCTGACACAGCCACCACCTGACTGCCTGCTGCCACCACCTGACCGCCTGCTGCAGCAGCCTGACCGCCTGGTGCCACCACCTGACCGCCTGCTGCCACCACCTGACCGCCTGCTGCCACCAACTGACCGCCTGCTGCCACCACCTGACCGCCTGGTGCCACAACTTGATCGCCTGCTGCCAACACCTGACCGCCTGCTGCCACCACCTGACCGCCTGCTGCCACCACCTGACCGCCTGCTGCCACCACCTGACCGCCTGCTGCAGCAGCCTGACCGCCTGCTGCCACCACCTGACCGCCTGGTGCCACCACCTGACCGCCTGCTGCCACCACCTGACCGCCTGCTGCCACCACCTGACCGCCTGCTCCACCCCTCAGATACTGTACAGAGACCTGCTCCCACCAGCCTCTAGAGACCTGCTCCCACCAGCCTCCAGAGATCTGCTCCCACCAGCCTCCAGAGATCTGCTCCCACCAGCCTCTAGAGACCTGCTCCCACCAGCCTCTAGAGACCTGCTCCCACCAGCCTCTGTAGAGAGACCTGCTCCCACCAGCCTCTAGAGACCTGCTCCCACCAGCCTCCAGAGATCTGCTCCCACCAGCCTCCAGAGATCTGCTCCCACCAGCCTCTAGAGACCTGCTCCCACCAGCCTCTAGAGACCTGCTCCCACCAGCCTCTAGAGACCTGCTCCCACCAGCCTCTAGAGACCTGCTCCCACCAGCCTCTAGAGACCTGCTCCCACCAGCCTCTAGAGACCTGCTCCCACCAGCCTCTAGAGACCTGCTCCCACCAGCCTCTAGAGACCTGCTCCCACCAGCCACCAGAGACCTGCTCCCACCAGCCTCAGCACCAATCAGCGGCCGATCTCGTAGCAAAGAGCCGGTGCTGTTAATCCGTCTTAAGTCTCTCAGGTAATTTATTTTATCGCTTCCATCTCCTCTTCTCTCAGGGACTTCAGCAGTAAGCCCTCCACCACAAACATCGTCACCACACTGAGAAGACTGATACCATCACCTGTCTGTCTGTCTTTACCTTTTGCCTGTCTTCAACTATAGTCCGTCAGCTATTTATATATACCTGTCTGTCTGTCTTTACCCCTCTGTCTGTCTGTCTGTCTGTCTTTCTTGAACTACCTGTCCATAAGTCTATTTTTATGTGCCTGTCTACCTGTCTTCCTGCAAGTCTACCCTTCTTATCCGTCCGTCAGTCTGTCTTTAACTACTTGACACTCTGTCTACCTGTCTGCCTGCTAGGGGGTCTTAACAAAACACTAACCATAAAAACACCAACACACACACACACACACACACACACACACACACACACACACACACACACACACACACACACACACACACACACACACACACACACACACACACACACACACACACACACACACACAAAAACATTCACACCCACACACGTACACAGAAACACCAACACCCCCCCCCCACAAAGACACACGCACATGCACACACACACACACCCAGAATGCACCGCGGCTGCGCTCTGTGTTTGAGCCGTCTTGATGCTCTCACTTTTATTCCGGTTCCTAGAAACACTTGACTCTGCCTCCCGGTGGAATAATTACTATTATCACCGGCGTCTGTAGCAGCTTATTAGGAGACTGGTGCTCTTTTATTTTCCATCGCAGCTTTATCGCCCAGCATAATCATATTCTGTCAGATAGAGTGAAAAATGAACAGTCTATTTTACGAGGCAGCATCAGTGCAGAGAGCAAACACCTCTTTAGGCCGTGGTAACGGCTGGGAAACACAGAAACAAGAAAGAGCTCGGCGCCAGCAGAGAAGATCAGTCCCTGCACCAGCTGGGCGGCAGCACAGCGGCTGACACTAACACGCGGAGAAATACCAATGGATGTAGAGATATAGCTCTATATGAATGTAGATCTATAGATCTATCTATATCGATATATATAGATCTATATATATATATATATACTGGATATAGATCTATAAAGATAGATCAATATCTTTAGATATACTGTATATCTACATATATATAACTATGGATCTTCATCTATAGACATATAGAGCCATAAGAATAGAGAGATATATCTATAGATCTCTAGATCTATATCTCCATCTATTAGACGTAGTGGCATCATGGGTTAGTTAAGGGCCATTCAACATACATCAACAACTCCAGATTTTTGCTCATGCTGTGGAAATAAAAATCTCCACAAAACAGAAATAATAATTTGATTGTTTTGGGAAAATAGTGAATGTATCTCACTGTGAATGAACCATGCCAGGCCAAAACACAATATGTGTTATCATTTGGTTCATTTCGTCGTTCATTACAGTTTCAAATATTCCCTTTGATTAAATAAAGAACATGACCTATGGATGTGCCAGTATTGTCGTGTAAGCAAATGACTATCTATGATATTATTGTAACAGGAGTTAAAGGTATTCATCACAGGCTCCGGTTGGCCAAACGTTGTGTTCAAAGGGCTGTCAGGGTAACAAGACTTCCAGCTCATGACGCCAACGTCACCCCATTAAGATGATCAGAGGGCTCATGATGCCAACGTCACCCCATTAAGATGATCAGAGGGGTCATGATGCCAACGTCACCCCATTAAGATGATCAGAGGGGTCATGATGCCAACGTCACCCCATTAAGATGATCAGAGGGGTCATGATGCCAACGTCACCCCATTAAGATGATCAGAGGGGTTATGATGCCAACGTCACCCCATTAAGATGATCAGAGGGGTCATGATGCCAACGTCACCCCAATAAGATGATCAGAGGGCTCATGATGCCAACGTCACCCCATTAAGATGATCAGAGGGGTCATCATGCCAACGTCACCCCATTAAGATGATCAGAGGGGTCATGATGCCAACGTCACCCCATTAAGATGATCAGAGGGGTCATGATGCCAACGTCACCCCATTAAGATGATCAGAGGGGTCATGACGCCAACGTCACCCCATTAAGATGATCAGAGGGGTCATGACGCCAACGTCACCCCATTAAGATGATCAGAGGGGTCATGATCCCAACGTCACCCCATTAAGATGATCAGAGGGGTCATGATCCCAACGTCACCCCATTAAGATGATCAGAGGGGTCCCCTTCCTCGAGTCATCGTCCAAAGTACTGGGGTCCAGGTAGGAGGTCCTGGAGAGCGGGAGGAGGAGCCCACTCAGCGCACTTTATTCAGGCTGCTGGCGCACAGACCAGGGCTGGAGTAGGGCTGGAGTAGGGCTGGACCAGGGCTGGAGTAGGGCTGGAGTAGGGCTGGAGTAGGGCTGGAGTAGGGCTGGAAGAGTAGGGCTGGAGTAGGGCTGGACCAGTGACCTTAGGCACCTGGATCCTGGGCTTGATATATATAGAGACCTATACCTATATACTTATATATTTCATTTTTTATCTTCAATGTAATATATATCTTTTAGCCCTGAATCAGCAACTAGTGTTCTGCTCTCAGCTCCAAACCAGTAGCTAGAGTTCTGCTCTCCAAACCAGTAGCTAGAGTTCTGCTCTCCAAACCAGTAGCTAGTTCTGCTCTCCAAATCAGTAGCTAGAGTTCTGCTCTCCAAACCAGTAGCTAGAGTTCTGCTAGTGGGGGACATGGTAGGCTATTTAAATGGATTTTTATCTTCTCTAACAAATTTCCTTACATTTGAGTTAAGATAGAGCGAACAGAGAATCTTAATTTGATGTGCAGCGAAGGGTTTACAAGGCAGAACCTTCTAGAGGCCAGACGCAGCGCTAAGCCGGTCGGGTGCGTCTATAAACCTGATCTCTATTGATTTCTTCTTGTTTGTGATCCCAGTAGCCGCCACCGGTGCCTCTCTCAAGCGAATCAGAGTCTAGAGATCCAAGAGGTGTTAGACACTGGTGTACTTTATATGACAATGTAGGTCGGTGTGATTAACTTTCCAACTAACAACTGTCAAAAGGGGAAATCGATAGGTAATTTTGGGGCCAGGCAGCAGAGGTTGCAGTCGATATGTACCCCGACTGCCTCTCAAAGACTTGAGGGACACAGGTAAAAAGATTAGCCTCCGCTAGCCTCCATTTCTCACTCCATAATTGTTTGAGCAGCAATGAAGATCACCCTTATGAGTGTGTCAACAGCGTTAGCGGTCATCGCAAACACGACAGAGGAACCTCTGTAAACACACGTTTAAGCCACTATCTTAAACTGGTCGCGTAAGGGTACAAGCAGTAATATACTTCATTTTTCTGGAATGCCAGCCATGCTGAAGCATCAAATAATCCCAAGGTTGATAGTGCTATTCGCATTAAGAGACACAAATCAAGGGGCTAATAAAGGCTTTTCCATGACTATTGTGTTTGGTGATCTATGTTGCTCGCTTGCTCTCTGCAGCCTGGTTTTATCCGAAGCGGGAGGTAATGTGCAAGAGACATTCTCTTTGTTTTACAAAGGCCAGCTAATAGACACCCTGAATCACTCAGGCCTTAATGTGAGAATTATCCTTCGGAGGATTGTGCTTATCACGCTAGCGCTGGCTAGCGATGGCTTATGCTAGTTAATGGAGCTGCAGCAGAGGTGACATTTTATGTCCGGTATTGTCCAGATTCTTTTCACAGAACTCAATAGCTCAAAATTACGTCAAGAATAAGAAAGAGATAGGCCCAGAGGGAATACAATTACAAATGAATAGAGGTTTTATTATAATGGTCATTAAAATGTAATTCTTGGATTTTCTAGCATATGAAAAGCAATGTCTTCAGACTATAATCCTACCCCATCTTTATTGTAAATAACCCTCTGAGGCACAGCGAACTGTGCTTTATCCTCCACTGGGTTGGGAGACCCAGTTGGGGGCTCCTTTGATGGTGGTAGACGGACCCGCATAGGGAGAGGAGGGGGGAGAAAGGGGGAGGCACAGATTGGAGCGCAGACTCTGGAAATGGGGTTGAGTGACCTGCGATGACAGCTTTGAATGGAAGGAATCAGAAGAAAGAGAAAAAGCTTATTGGACATATTGAATCATTTGACTCTTCAGGCAGAAGAGGTATTGGAGCCGAGTGTGATCCGACTCCAGCAGACACAGAAACACCACAGGCCCCCTGATGGCCTCTGGCAGACAGTGGAGAACAACAATCCCTGGTACAGCCTGGTAAACTAACCGGGATACCTGAGCCACCCCCCAGTTACCCTGAACTACCCCCACCAGTTACCCTGAACTACCTCCACCAGTTACCCTGAACTACCCTCCCTAGACACACTGAACTAGCCCCCCCCCTAGATACCCTGAGAGACCTACCTCTAGAAACCCTGAAACAACTACCCCAGATATCCTTAAACACCTACCCCTAGATACCCTGAAACACTTCCCTCCAGATATCCTTAAACACCTACCCCTCGATGCCCTGAAACACCTACCCCTAGACACCCTGAAACACTTACCCTAGATACCTTTAAACATCTACCCCTAGATACCCTGAAACACTTAGCCATAGATACCCTTAAAAATCTACCCCTAGGTACTCTGAAATACTTACCCATAGATACCCTGAAACATCTACCCCTAGATACCCAAAAAAACTTAGCCATAGATACCCTGAAACACTTATACATAGATACCCTGAATCATCTACCCCGAAATACCCTGCTAAAACCATGGCTAACTTAAACTTAAATGCCTTGCTCATAGGTGCCTGGAAATCGTACCATTAGATGGATAAATACCCCTTTTCACCCTGGGATGACTTCCCTGGGAGACACAAAATAACCTAAGCCTAGATGCCACACCGACAGCCTCATGGCCTATAATTAATAAATACACTTCTCTTTCTATGTTGCACTGATATGTAATGTAGAAGCGGATGGCTGCTACGTAGACTAGCTAACATAACAAGGGGCCGGCCCCAGGGGCATCACAAGCAGCCTCTAGAACCACACATCTCTGCCATCTGTGTCATCTGTGCCAAATGTCAGCAGTCGCAGAAGGTCGACATTCATTACAGCCATCAAAGCTGAACGCAAGCACTCAGTCAGTTTGTGCTGCGGTTTTTCATGTAATGGAGAGAACATAATGTCAAGACCTGAGGGATTAGCAGCATAGCCATGCTGGTCAGGCATTGTTCAAATCTATTACTGCCTTTCTGTTGTGTTTCATAGAGGTAACCATCTCTGACTCTACCCCCTAGGACTAGCACAGATCCCTTATGGAGCTGATGGGGCTGGCCGGTGTTTTCGTGAAGCAGCCTTTCTCTGTTACCTATGGATTGTATTGGATGTTTATTCCTCATTGAAGCCTGACCTATGTAGCACAACAGACTCTGTACATCTTGTTGCTTGTTGCTGCCCTGTCCTGGAATAAATAACAACAACTTTGACACCCTAAGCAGAAGAAGCACTTTGTGTAGTTTTACACATCCATGCAGTTCGAAACCAATTAATAGCCTCATTCTTCCAAGCTGAAGCAGAAAAGTGGTCATTGATTTTAGCGTCAGAAGGAGTGAGGTTTACTGTGATCTTTAATTTTCGGCCGAGGTCTGAGGTCTGCCCCTGTACGTCCCAGCTCTGAGGAGGACAGAAACACAGTGGACTGGATTGGAGTTTATTAGCGTACATTATCTAAAGGACCATTTGAAAATCTATTGTACGACTATCCCAAGCATTTCACCCTAACCCAAACCATAACCCTGTCCCTAATCCTGACCCTAACCCTTACCCTGACCTTAATCCTGACCCTAAACCTGACTCTAACCTTAACCCTTACCCCAACCTTCATCCTAACCCTTTACCATTTGATAATAATCCCAGTACCTATGTTTAATAATAATTATATTATTGTCACTAATTTCTTTTTTTAATTTATTCATTCATAGAGTACCTTTCAAACATACAGACAACACAGCTAAAAGTGCTGTCCAATACAGAGAGCATGCACATGATAATACAATTGAACACCAGGCAATAAAATGAGCCAGGTACAGAATACAGCAAATTAAAAACAATGGAGATGGTGCAATCCATTGATAAAAATACTTTTAGAAACGACATTAAAGCGAGATAGTTGAAGTCCTCCCGTCTCTGTAGTGAGCTGCTATATGGCTTCAATGGCTTTTATGGTCCAGATGACGATGATCAACCATCATGTCTTCAGCCCCCCCCTCCCCTCCCCCAGCATCCGGAGCTCGTCTGGAAGGAGGTCTATTTAGCTCGGTAGCTAGGTAGCAGGACTGCACAGATGGCGGCGTCCGGTACACTGGGGCGCGGGGGGCAATTAGCGTGTGAATGGATGGTGATGAGGGTGGAGCTGAGGGGGGCACTGGGCCATCACTCCGGATCCGCAGACATCAGGTGAGCTCTCGGCCGTGAGGAACCAGAGATAACCAACAACTGATCGTCTGGTACGACCCCCACCGCCGCTACAGCACGGATCACACTCAACGCAGCCTTAACTCAACGTAGCCTTAGAACCTGATATAAGAGAGACATCTGTGTTCCACTCAGCCTCAGAACTGGAGAGAAAGAGTGGGATTAAAGAACGACGAAGAGTGTTTTCCTCTGGAGTGACTTGTTGTTCAAAACAGAAGCGAGCGGAGTGTGATTCCAGCCTAATGAAACTCCCAACACCATCACAACTCCCGTCCTGCTGGACGCTGTGTTCCCTCTGTGGCACACGACGTAAAGAGAAATTCATTATGCACCACCTCTGATAGCGAGCCAGCAAGCATCTCCACCCAAACATTTGATGAAGTTGATATAAAAGATGATTACCAGATGCTGCATCGCATGGAGGGAAAAGGTAATTAAAAAAGACGAGGACTTTAAAAGTTTTGTGATTTCCAAGAACACAAAACTTGCACTAAATCATTGAAGAAGTAGAATGACAATAAGAATGGTTCAAATTTGAGTAAATTAATTTAAAGGTGGATTACTTCCACTGGTGGTAAGGATGGGAGGAGGTGGTGGTCATGAGTGGAGGCGTTAGTTAAGGGTAGGTGGAGGTGTAGCCATGCATATAACACTACACCCGGTGTAACACTACACCCGTTGTAACACTACACCCGTTGTAACACTACACCCGGTGTAACACTACACCCGGTGTAACACTAGACCCGTTGTAACACTACACCCGTTGTAACACTACACCCGGTGTAACACTACACCCGGTGTAACACTACACCCGGTGTAACACTACACCCGTTGTAACACTACACCCGGTGTAACACTACACCCGTTGTAACACTACACCCGTTGTAACACTACACCCGTTGTAACACTACACCCGTTGTAACACTACACCCGGTGTAACACTACACCCGGTGTAACACTACACCCGGTGTAACACTACATTATTCAAGGGCCGGCTCTCCGCCTCCAGGAGGCGAGCCGGCAGAGGAAGCAGTAAATCAATAGGTGGTCGGCGAGGGCGAGTGACAAGCTGTTTAGTTTGGCGGCCCACTTCGTTTCACAACATGAGGTCTGGCCTTCTAAACCCACGGCGCCGTCTCAGGGAGAAAATATTTCCCCGCACTAAATCAGATCTGGCAGCAGGTGGTGTGTGTGGGGGGGGGGGGGGGGGGCAGCGCCAGAAGAAAACACTTTATTTCCTCCAGCACCGAGCCCCCCCCCCCCCCCCGCTGTTCACTATATCAATAGAGGCCCATCCATCAGCATCACAACATCTTTACAAAGGGCCGCTTGTCCCGCCGCCACAACCAGCCACTTGTGACCCGCGGAGGATTGAACGCTGGCTAAAGGCTAAAGAAAGGCAGCGC
Source organism: Melanogrammus aeglefinus (assembly GCA_900291075.1). Classification (NCBI taxonomy): domain Eukaryota; kingdom Metazoa; phylum Chordata; class Actinopteri; order Gadiformes; family Gadidae; genus Melanogrammus; species Melanogrammus aeglefinus. The sequence continues at coordinate 3,172 of OLKM01001821.1, read as the reverse complement.
TGGGACTGTTCTTCATCAGGAGCCGGCGGTCCGGACTCTGATCCATGGCCCCTCAGTCCCTCGGCCCCTCGTACCGAGGGGCGGTAGGGCGACGAGGGGACGCAGCTGGGACCCTGAGCAGAAGCTGGAGATCCTGTTGACCAGGACCCCTGTAGACCAGGACCCCTGAAGACCATGACCCCTGCAGAGTGGGGCCTGGAGACCCTGTGGAGTGGGGCCTTGGGGACCCTGTAGACTGGGGCCTGGGGGACCCTGTAGACTGGGGCCTGGAGACCCTGTAGACCAGAACCCCTGTAGACCAGGACCCCTGCAGACTGGGGCCTGGAGACCCTGTAGACTGGGGCCTGAAGACCTTGTAGACTGGGGCCTGGAGTCCCTGTAGACCAGGACCCCTGTAGACCAGGACCCCTGCAGACTGGGGCCTGGATATCCTGTAGACTGGGGCCTGGAGACCTTGTAGACTGCGGCCTGGAGACCCTGTAGACCAGCACCTCTGTAGACTGGGCCTGGAGACCCTGTAGACTGGGCGTGGGGGACCCTGTAGACTGGGGCCTGGGGGACCCTGTAGACTGGGGCCTGGAGACCCTGTAGACCAGCACCTCTGTAGACTGGGGCCTGGAGACCCTGTAGACTTGGGCCTGGAGACCCTGTAGACCAGCACCTCTGTAGACTGGGCCTGGAGACCCTGTAGACTGGGGCCTGGAGACCCTGTAGACTTGGGCCTGGGGGTGCATGGGGGTAGGAGACCCTGCAGGTGAAGATGAAATAACTCCCTATCACGCTCCAAAACCTCAACAATTTGTGCTGAACTCAAAGTCACTCGCTGAAGGAGCTGGTGTGAAAGGTAAATGTGAGATGAATTATGCATGTGAAGAAAACTCGATTACAGCGTTATTTATCTGATTGACTGGTCCCCCTCCTCCCCCCGACGGCACTGAACTCTGACTGAGATCTATAATCTGTTCCCTCTACCCTCCTCTCTCTCCTTCTGCCCTTACTCCCAACTCTCCCTCCCCCCACCAATCCCTTCCTCCCCCACTCTCCCCTACCCCTCACTATCTCCACCTCCCTTACTTTCTCTCTATTGATCCATCTCTACTTCTCTCTCCCCGTCTTGTCTCTCCTTCTCTCTTCCTCTCCCTCACCCTTTCTCACTAAATATCTTCCTCCTTCCAGCTCTCCCTTCCTATTTCTCTCTCTGTGTCTTTCCCTCTATCATTCATCCCTATTCCTTTCTGCATCCCTCCCTCCCTCCCTCCCGTCCCCGTCCCCTCCCCCTCCCTCCCTCCCTCCCTCCCTCCTGTCTCCCCCTCTCCCCAGCGGGCCAGCTGATGTTGGACCCTAAGCTGCCTCCAACATCACACTTATCAGTGAGGAGCATCAAATTCACTTTTCTGCAGCAAATCCAACCTTTGAGGAACACTTTAGTTACAACTGGAGGCCTTTTGAGAACAGGGGTGGATAGGACTAGAATACAATAGAATATGACACAGTAGAATACAATTGAATACACTACAATAGAAAATACTTGAACAGAAAAACATAAACTACAATATTATATATATATATATATATATATATATTATATATATATATATATATATATATATTATATATATATATATATATAATATATATATAATATATATATACACATAATGCAGGTGTAGCTAGTACACATACATTCAGTACATTCACTACATATGAATAGTATACACTAGATTACAATACACTAGAATGTAAAACACTAGGATAGTATACACTCACAGAATGAGGTTGGATACATTGCAATAAAGTGAACTATCATACATCTCGATAGAATAGAATAGAATAGAAAAATCTGACAGGACTCGATAAGACGGTAGAACAGAATAGGAAACTACTCAAAACAATATAACTTATATTAATCACTTAATTCATGAAAAACGAACCCATCATAACAGAACCGGGAGCAATGATGTTAAATAAATATCTGAACAGAGATCATCCATCACGCTGCTACCGCCCAGTGCTGCTTCTTCAACCGGGGGAGGAAAGCTAAATAGGGTGGGGTTAGACAGTATAGAGACAGGTCATTAAGGAGCAGGTAGGGGTTAGACAGTACAGAGACAGGTCATTAAGGAGCAGGTAGGGGTTAGACAGTACAGAGACAGGTCATTAAGGAGCAGGTAGGGGTTAGACAGTACAGAGACAGGTCATTAAGGAAGCAGGTAGGGGTTAGACAGTACAAGAGACAGGTCATTAAGGAGCAGGTAGGGGTTAGACAGTACAGAGAGAACAGGTCATTAAGGAGCAGGTAGGGGTTAGACAGTACAGTAAGAGACAGGTCATTAAGGAGCAGGTAGGGGTTAGACAGTACAGAGACAGGTCATTAAGGAGCAGGTAGGGGTTAGACAGTACAGAGACAGGTCATTAAGGAGCAGGTAGGGGTTAGACAGTACAGAGACAGGTCATTAAGGAGCAGGTAGGGGTTAGACAGTACAGAGACAGGTCATTAAGGAGCAGGTAGGGGTTAGACAGTACAGAGACAGGTCATTAAGGAGCAGGTAGGGGTTAGACAGTACAGAGACAGGTCATTAAGGAGCAGGTAGGGGTTAGACAGTACAGAGACAGGTCATTAAGGAGCAGGTAGGGGTTAGACAGTACAGAGACAGGTCATTAAGGAGCAGGTAGGGGTTAGACAGTACAGAGACCGGTCAGTGGGGAGCAGGTAGGGGTTAGAGATCATCTTTATTCAAAGATAATCATCTATCTAACCACTCCACCCTCACCTCCTTCACCCTCAACTCCCCCTCCTCCACCTCCTCCACCCTAACCTCCCCCTCCTCCACCTCCTGAGCCCCAGGTCCATTAAGGAGCAGGTAGGGGTTAGACAGTACAGAGACAGGTCATTAAGGAGCAGGTAGGGGTTAGACAGTACAGAGACAGGTCATTAAGGAGCAGGTAGGGGTTAGACAGTACAGAGACAGGTCATTAAGGAGCAGGTAGGGGTTAGAGACCATTTTTTCCCAAGATAGTCAGCTCTCTAACCACTCCACCCTCACCTCCTTCACCCTCAACTCCCCCTCCTCCACCTCCTCCACCCTAACCTCCCCCTCCTCCACCTCCTCCACCCTCATCCTCCCCACCTCCTCCACCCTCTCCTTCTCCTCCTCCCCCTCCTCCCCCTCCT